>APFE031237528.1:2586-32233 GCA_000404065.3 Pinus taeda
TTTGTATCATCCAAGAATTGTTCATTTATGTAATGTAAAGGAGGTTGCCCCCTCAAAGAGGCTGAATTCTAAGTCGTTGATCTATCTTTTCTATCTTTTCTTGAGCTGGTTTCATAACACTTTTCTTCTACAACTCTCAATATTTTTTCCTTTCCTACTGGAACTGTGGATGCCCAGGAATCCTAGCCTTCATTGGCATCCAAAACTATGCAATGGTCTCCTCTAGTGCTCTTCCCTCTGCTGGAATCTGTTGTCTCTAGAATTTGTGTAGTCTCGTCCCTCAGCTGCCCAAACAACACTACTCTCCATAAATGCACAGAGTAGACAATCAGCCAGCACTACTCTCCTGAAATGCATAGAGTATTCATGAAGACAAAAATTATCTCTAGAAATGCACATAGTAGTCAGGCAGCCAACACTTCTCTCCATAAATGCGCAGAGCAGTCCGACAACCTTCCTCAGAAAAATTGCGTAGAACTGTCCTCCTAGGAGCCCATCCCATAGCAATGCCTTGCATCCCAAAACTACGGAGTATTGTACCATCTGTTCAATTTTTCTTGTATTTAGAAACTGTGCATATGTGGCTCCCAGGGCCTCATCCCGACAACAGTCACTACTCGCTGAAACTATGTAGATCTATCTCTCAGTGACCACAAGGAAAGATGACATGTTATATGACTCTCAAGGAGATGAGGAGAAAGACCAAGGAACTAAGTTATGATAAAAGATGGGGACTGCATGCAAACTCCTTCAAATGCATAACCATCTAGAGGGTAAGTATGGTCTTGCTCCCTTTCGTTTGTTGCACTATCGGTCGTCTTTTGGCATACAAATTTCTTTGTCATGCTTGCAATCTTGTTCTAGCGATTTTGAAGGTTTGCCTTTGTCTGCATGAGTTGTCTTCACTCTGTGAACATTGGTCACACTCACACACAAAGTTGCAAGCACAGTCACGCAAGTGTCATTACGATCGTTCGAAGGTCTATCTCAAGTGTCACACTTGTCACTCTTAGCTTTAAGATAGTCTCACTGAGGACATTTTTTGTCTTTTTGGTCTGTGTTGTCTTGTCATCAAAATATGCTAAGTGTATGATCACAATGTCATGTCTATATAAGTTCACTTTCTCTTATACTTAGCCATTTTTCTTGAAAATCTGTCGACCAGACAAACCGTTTCAACCAGACCCCGGTCTTAGTGACCCTGCTCTGCTACCCAAAAATGCACAGTGCTTGAGGATTCCCCTAGGTAGCTACACTACGCAATCCTAGAAGTGAGTTGGTTGTCTGTCTCCTAGAACAATGCAGAAGTTTTCTCCAAGCCCAATCCAATCTGTGCTTCCCACACGATCCGCTATCAAGCCTCCCTCTAGTCTACTAGAAATCTACCTTGCACTCTGACCCAAGACTCTATTGTTCCCTAGAAATGTGTAGAGAAGCCCATCTAGTAGTCCCACTTTGCATTATTCCCAAGAATTACGCAGAGTTTCCTAGATGACTCCTACTGGCCCGCTCGACTCTACCTCAAAGAAATGCAAAGATTTTCCTAGTAGTCCCCCGGGTTTCCTGTCCTGCATTGTGCCCAAGAAATGCACAGAACTAGCTGTCAGTCTCCGCGTTGCCTATCTTTCATTATCTCTCAGAAATGCACAAATTTTTCCAACAATCTCTGGGGCTGCCTGTACTACACTGAGCCCAAAAAATGCATATATTTTCCACTATATTCCTCTGGATTTCTACGTTGCATAGTCTCTCAGAAAATGCGCAATTATGACCAACAGCTTCCTGAAGCCCGATTATGCATTTCTCTGGAAAATTGCTCAGATTGTCTTGCCAGTGCCTCTTGCTGCCCCACTCTGTCTCCCTTGAGAAATTGCACAGAACTGTCCAATAGTTCCTCGAACACCCCGCCTTGTCTTCCTCCTAGGAATTGTGGATATTTTTCCCAACTGGGTTTCACCTAGAAGTTGACATTACTAACCCTGATTGTGAAATTTTTCCTCCCAATCACCTCTACCCAGTTTTTCTCGAATGTTCTCTAGAGCCCCTCATCTCGGCCTGATCTATGCTCTGTTCAGTTTTAGTGTCCTGTCCTCTCTCTCAGTCACCTAGACCCAAAACCGAAAACAATGCATCATGCTAGACTTGGATATTTTTGGATTTGATGTCGTCTTGTCATGAGTGAATTTCACGAACAAGTACATTGATGGAACATGGTGTGAAAACGAACAAGATGAAGAAGGATCACATGCTAGAAGACTTTCTTGCAGCTAGACATATGTACATAACACATCAAGTAGCAAGTGAAAGAAGACATGCATGGGACCATCAAGCAACACCAAGACCATTGAAGACCCCGTGAAACTTTTCCATGTAGTGTGAAGACACAACACACTGAGAGTACATCCATCACTCAACAACATAGCAACTTGACATGGACACCATAGTCAACCAGTACATGTTGGTAGTGTCATGAGTCATCTCGGCCACATCATTACAATGGGCCATACTTGTTGTAATCAAATGTAATGTAAAGTAAAAGTCCAATGGATGCACATATGAAGTTGAAGAGTCACATTAGTTGAAAAGTTATGGGAATTTGAACGGTCATGAGGGAATTCCAAGAGTCACAAGGGTCAAGCATCACCCTTGGCTATCTATACCCCCTCATTATATGAGTAAAGGAATTTTTACCTTGGATCCTCTCACATAGCCTTGAGAGTCTATAGTATGTTCTTTGAGGAGCGCGCAGTGGCTCCAATGTCCAACGATTGAGGCTAGTGATGCATGGTGTACAAATGTGTCTTGGAACATTTGGTTAATTCAGAATCTTGTCTTAGGCCAACAAGTTTTCACACATGTTTTGTATCTGTTTGTAGGATTATTCTTTAAACGTGTGTAATGCATGTTTTCTTAACCTGTACTAAGATAGTTGAACTAATTCTGTTATTTTAGTACTTACATTGTTGAAGATGTGTTGTATTGTTTATCACTGCTATCTCGTCCATGTGAACTACTCCGCTGGATGGTGTACGTGTTTTCCCCTTACACTTTGGTTTTAACGACTGCCGCATCTGGTATATGTTGGACAAATCCTTGTTGGTTTCATGCGTGTCTCTCCCTGGGTGGTACTACTACCTCCCATCTAGAGGCTCACTTTTACCCTCTCCCTTACAGTAAGAGAACCCAGACACAAAGTTACATTACGCACTCACCAAGCATACTCACCTCACTTTCTTGAAGTTACAAGCATAACACTCTCAGGTGTTGAACAACAAGAGCTAAGGAAAATATCTAAGATAATGGCAACCGGGCCATCATATCGAATGGGACTCCTACACCAAATGGTGTGAGGTCTAGTTGGGACTTCATACCGGGGATATCCCCTTTGCTGGTGGGTCTAACACCATCAACAAAATGGCGCTAGAAGGAGGGAAAAATGACAAGCTGAGCCTGTTGATCTAGTTTCAATCTTTTATCTAAAATGACTCATACACAAATCATACTCTTGGGGTGTTTCTCTAATTTTTCCCTTGATCAATTTTCACCCCCCGATGAGCTTCACGATCACTTGTCACAGTTAAATTTTGATGGTGAGGAAAAAAAGCCCATAACCAAGCACATTATTTATATTCTTCAATTTTGCAAACCTTATGAAATCGATAATGAAGAGTCTACTTGTGTGCTTTTCTTCCTCACCCTTGAAGGTTGGGCTAATCGATGGTGTCATACCTTGCCATCTGCTTCCATCCATTCCCTTCGCCCTTTCCTCAAGGAGCTCCATCAAGCCTTCAATAAGTATAACTACCGAGATGTTTGTGGAAGGATCAACCTATTAAGAATGGAGCCTAACGAATCAGTTGAGAATTTTTTTGATTGATTCCTTCACCTTTTCTATAAAATTCCAGAAGAATATTTGAGTTGAGATTTCTTGAAACAAGAGTTTAAGCGCTTGGATCATGTCTCTTCATACAGTGAACCTGAACCTCTCGATTTTTCTGTTTCCCCAACTCTTGTGTATCATGAAGCACCTCATATTTTACAAGAGAATCCCAACACCCTGTTTGTTCCTTGTCCTCCTCCATTTCTGATCCCAATGTGGGTTCCTCACTGCAATGATTCCAAAGTTGATAAATTTGCACAACATGTCCCCAACCCATATTCTCATTTGTCTCCCGTTTCCATGGAGGAAGTTCCATCATGTCTTAGAAAGCCTATAGCCAAGACTCACTCCTCTATTCTGTAAGAGGATATCACCGTTCCCAACTCAAGTCTCGAAATTGATCTGCCTCTTTGCCATCCTCCATCATTCACAAGACATGAATCCTTGTACCATGACTCACTCGATCAACCCACTTCACTAGCTAGCTATTCTCATTCTCTTGATTCTCAAGCTACTGGCTCCAATTGTGGTCAGGAACAAGGCAATCACATTACATAGGTAGGGGAGAAAAAAGGTGAGGACACTATCAATTCTTTCTTTCTGTTTCAAAAGTGTTCACATAAAAACAATGGGCTTCCATTCTTGAATGATTCTCAATCTGCCAATTTTGATGGAACATCTTGTAAAAATAATTCTTTCAATCAACCCCCAGTCTTGGGTAGTCATCATTCCCATGTTTCCATATGTTGTGAGAATGCCCAAGCACATCATGTAATCTTCCATTTTCTCACGAAGACTCTAACTCAGATTTGGAATGTGCTCTAGTCAAAGAAGACATTTATATCTAAACTTCCTCTTCACCTCACTTGCCTATGTGTCCTACCATTCATAATGCATCCACATGCGTCAGAGTTACTCCATGTTCTCTTACTTCTTCATCTGATGAGTTATCTCCTCAATTGACACAAGGTAGTGAGGTTGTCCATGATGAATTTGAAAACAGTTTAATCACAGAGCATACTTGCCATTCCCTGTCATCTCCTCTCTTACACAAAGACAACTCTTCAAGTCAGCTTGCTGAAGCTGAAAAATCTAGTGCAACCTGTGACAAATATGACTGCCATCCTGAGAGAAATTTTGAAATTAGAAAGAGTGGCTTTCCTCAAGCCATGCATGATCTAGTTCAAGCTTCAAAATATGATTCTGCAATTCTTGAAAGTTCCAAGATGTGCCAGGAAGTCGAGGCACTTCAACGTTCATTGATGGTTATATCAAGACCTCACGACTCTGGTAAGCCCCCAGAACCCAATCAAATCTAGTTTCTCACACACAATCTGCCTATCTGCATGGTTGCACTTGATGTTAATTCACGTGTAAAAAATGTTTGGTATTCCAGACGTGATCTCTCAAATGTTCAAAATTTCATTGATGGACGAATTCAAAAATCTGTTGCAGTGCATCTGTCTTCACGCACATATCTTAGATCAAACTCGGGATGATACTTTTCATCCCTCATGAAATCATGGAATTATGAAGTTGATCATCTCAAATAATGTCTTTACCCGTGATCATACTTATCGAATTTTCCCTTTCACGATTAGCTCCTTGGTCTTCTTGTGATCCTTACACTGCAAATATGTCCGCTCATCACACTAGAAATCTCCTTGGGTGATCACACGAATCAAGTTCCTCTCTATTCACCATGCCCCAATTGGTATCATGCATTCACAATGCTGGCATCCTTTTTAAATTCCTGTGATGACCATGATGCCTGCGCAATTTTTCACCAGTTGCAAGAAGGCGATCTGTCATGTCTAGCTCACAATGAACTTGGTTCCATTGTTCAAAGTGTCCGAAAGAATGATCAAATGGATTTTTCTTTATTCATTTCAAATTGGGAATCTGGAATTTCAACCAGATCATCTAATCATTCCTCTATCTTGGGTGACTGTCATTCTGTTTATTATTTTCCCAACTGCACATTCGATGACAGTTGCTCTGTGCTCTTTGTTCTTCATTGTTTAACATTTGTGTCCTCAGATTTCTGTCAAGCAGTTGAGGCACTTCAGCCTACGTGATGGTTATGGCAGGTCCTCATTGTCTTGGCATGACTGTTGAGAATGATTAGATTTATTTTTCCTTACAAGATTCCCATCGTGATCCTGTCTATCAAGTCGAGAATTCACCCTTTCATAGATCACGAAGATGTCCAAACAACCATTATAAATTCCATGACCCAATCGCTCAATGGTTGGAAAAATCTCACTTGCATTAAGGGATTTTTGAGGTCTAAAATGGGCCTCCTAAGGAAATTATAAAATAATAGTGGAAATCATAAAATAATATTAGATTACATCATCAAATTTTAGAGGGAAAAAGGCAAAAGTATTTTTTCAACTTGTATTTTCAACTTATCTCCATATGGGTTTACTTAAATTTCGAGTCGAAGCACTCATTGGATGTATAATTTGATTCCTCATCCATGGAGTACCCATGTTGCATACTTTCGATGGACCCTACTACACGAAAATTGAGAAATACATGAAAAATGTGATTGCAATCACATTTTTTCATGTATTTCCCATTTTTCGTGTAGTGGGGTCCATCTAAAGTATGCGACATGGGTACTCCTTGGATGAGGAATTAATTTTTTCATCCAACCAATACTCTCGCTCGAAATTTGAATAAAAACTTAGGGAGATAAGTTGAAAATACGAGTTGAAAAAGTAGTTTTATTATTTTATTATTTTTTAATCTTTGTACTTTTTAACTCCAAAAATGGTGAATCATCCCCCATGGTTGACATCATCATCTTGAATCCTATTGGTTCTTATAAAGTTTATTTTGGTTGTACATTTTTCTTAGGAGGCCCATTTTAGACGTCAAAAATCCCCTAATGGTAAGCCAGGTTGCAGGTAACAAGCTTCAATCCTTCCTCGCACTTGCTAAGAATCTCGGTGCATATAAGAACACACTCGCAAGATGCTTCAAAGGTTTGTTGAATAACGGTATCCATCATAGGGGTAAGCACATATATTGGGTGGTTGTGGCATATTTTTTTGCCCATAGGAAAGACCTTCCTTTCCGTGTGCAAGTTTTCAAGTTTTTGTATTTTCTGTTGCACACTACTTTTTGTCTGTTTTAATTGTCTGTGGGTGTAGGTCGAGAGTGACTATGGTGGCTTCACTGGAAATTTCATTTCACATAACCTTGATTGTTGAGCGGTTAGAATAGGAGTAGGATTAGTTGCATCTTGTTTTTCCTTTCCTTGCACTCGTTTTGCACTTAGAGTATGTCATGGTTTTTTGATTTCAGTTGTACATCCTGTTTTTCTTGACCTCTTTGCTTTCTTGTCTTTTGGTTTTGTTTGTTTTTTGTGTACACCTTTCCTCTCATCTTGTTTTTTTCTTTCGTGTTGAGTTTTCCATTTATTTTCACTACGTGAATAAGTTTTGTGCCTGCACTGTGTTCTGGCTTTTGAATAAGTATGTGGCTGAAGTTCAGGAGCCTTGTGACACTGCAACACTTGGCCAGTCCTGTGTCTGTCTTCTCTATGGTTCGTTGTAACCTTTGGAAGATGAAGTCTTAACAGAAAATACGATCCGTCTGTAAGGGAAGCTCTAGTCAAACCATGAACTTGTGTCCAAACCGTGAAACCCCATGCCTGCATTCAGTCTTCTTCTCTATGTGTTCAAGCTCATCCAACTAGTAGAAATGAAGAAGGGGAAATCTAAACAAGAAAACATATATCAAAGGTCTTACATGCTTATCTAAAGGAACAACCTCTCCTTCTCTCAAGAAGTCGGGATCCCTCTTCTACCCCAAAAATAAATATGTACCGATGCATAGTTCTATTTCAAAAAATATAAAGGCAAAAGCAGAGAAAGGCTTCCTATGTAGGGAGGTGAAGTAGGAAACTCCACCGGGGTACTGTCTAGGGTCATTGGCAGTGGAGAAATGCTTGTGTTCCTGCGTGACTCCATCAGGGTACTGTCTAGGACTTTTGGTAGTGAAGCAACACCAGAGATGAAAAATTATACTCTAAAAATCTTAAGCTTGCGAGCCAAAAATACCCTTCCCAATTTTGAAACACTGTGATCTAGCTGAAAATTTCACTGTGTTTGACTGAGTTGGTACAAGGTGAACCATGTCTATACATGGGGTAAGTGGGGAAGCCAAAGTAATATGAAAAATGATTCAATACTCTCTAAAATAACAAGGCCCTGCACTGAAATGAACCGAAATAGAGAAGATGATATTCAACCAGTTTGTTGCCAAGTGTTGTAGCGAATGCAACACCCTCCAAAATTTTGGCCTGCATCCAAATTTTGGAGCCTACAATGGATCTTGTGATCGATCATTCCTTGGTCACCTATTTGTAATCTGATGATCTCAAGTCCCTTCCTTGATCTTAAGAGTTGTCCACATTCCCATCTTTATGCAACATGTGTCATCTTTGGGCATGGGGATTATTGTTTGTCATGCAAAGGGAAGTTTGTTTTGCTATAAGGGGAAATATTTGTTCGCATGAGTTGTTCTCATTACATAGACATGTTTCACACTCACTTCACGCACTCTTGTCACAAAGTTCATTGCATCAAGTAGAGTATTTTTTATATGTTTTGGATGGTCTATGTTGTATCACTAAGTGTTCCAGTGTATCAAGTTCTATCACTATTTACATCAATTTCACTGATCTCGCACTTAGCCAGTTTCCCGAGAAACCTAGCCTCATCCATCTTTCTGAAACTGCATGCTTTTCTTCTGCAACCCTTAAGATTTTTTCCTTGGCAACTGGAACTGTGCAAAGTGTAGGAACCCTAGCCTCCCTTAGCATCCAAAACTGCTCAGTGGTCTCCTCTAGTGTTCTTCACTCAGCTGGAACCCACTGTCTCCAGAATCTGCATAGAGTTGTCACTCATCTACCCAACCAACACTTCTCTCTAGAAATGTGCAGAGTAGGAAAGTAGCCATCACTGCTCTCCAGAAATGCATAAATGTGTCAAGCAGCCAACACTGCTCTCTAGAAATGCGCAGATCAGTCTGACAACCTTGCTCAGGAAAATTGCACAAAATCGTCCTCCTAGAACCCCATCCCGCAATAGTGTCTTACATCCAAAAACTATGTAGTATTGTCCCAACTTTCCAGTCTGTCTTGCATTCAAAAACTATGCAGATGTGCCTCCCAGGGCCTCATCCTGGCAACAGTCACTACCTGCTGAAAATACGCAAATCTATCTCTCAGTGACCACAAGGAAAGATGACATGTTAGATGACTCTCAAGGAGTTGAGGAGAAAGAACAAGGAACTGTGTTATGATAAAATATTAGGACCACATGCAAAATCCGTTGAATGCATAACCATCTGGAGGGTAAGTATGGTCTTTCTCCCTTTCTCTTGTTGCACCTGCGGTTGTCTTCTGGCATTAAAATTTCTTTGTCATGCTTGCGATCTTGTTCTAGAAATTTTGAAGGTTTGTCTTTGTGTGCAAGAGTTGTCTTCGCTCTGTGAATATCAGTTTCACTCACACAAAAAGTTACAAGCATAATCATGCAAGTGTCGTCACAGTTGTTTGAAGGTCTACCTCACGTGTCACACTTGTCGCTCTTAGCTTTAAGACAATCTCACTGAGCACATGTTTTGTCTTGTTGGTCTATGTTGTATTGTTGTCAAAATATACTAATTGTATGATCACAATGTCTTGTCTATACAAGTTCACTTTCTCTTACACTTAGGCATTTTTCCTGAAAATATGTCGACAGGACAAAACCCTTCAATCGAACCCTGATTTTAGTGACCCTGCTCTGCTGCCCAAAAATGAGCAGTGCTTGAGTATACCCCCAGGAAACTACACTACAGAATCCTAGAATTGAGTAGGTGTTCTGTCTCCCAGAACAACGCAAAATTTTCGTCCAAGCCCGATCCAATTTGTGCTTCCTGTTAGCTCTGCTACAAAATCCAACATTTGAGGATCAAATGCAGTCCTGATCAGGTTGTTTGCGCGCGGAAGGATGCCCAAAAATGGATGCAAAAGTGCTCCAAAGGCCTTATCAGTCCTCTTATAGCCTTCACCGATTTAAAAATTTGCAGGAGGAAAGCCCTTTGGAGGGTAGAAATACACTATTGGGAGGCGCAAATACTCTAAAAAAATCATCAAAATCTCAGTAGCGCAGGCTTAAGAGTCCAAAATCATATCAGCCGTTGGATCCGTCCGATCAGCGGTCTAGATCGTGTCAGCATATCGCATTGGAGCAGGCGGGCAGTGGCAACGACAAAGGAAACCTCACCGATGAGCGATCGCCGATATCGCATCGGCGGGTTACAATGGAGGGCCTTTATGATTCGTGATATGCGATCGCCGATATCGCATCGGCATATCGCATTGGCGTTTACAAAGGGGCAGTGTCGTATACATGGTTAGGTGCGATGCGATAAGCCGATGCAATAGTGCTATCAAATACTTCTCATAAAGTTTCGGATCCGCGGTGTTATCGCTATCGGCGCTTTTAAATGGGGCAGAGCTTTGTACAAGGCATGTATGCGACCCGATGGGTCGGACCCGATATTATCATAAGTAATTCTTTTTAAAATTTCAAGTCCGCGCCAAGGCCTTTTTCAATCGTTTTGGGCGCATTTTCGTTATATAATGAAATATGGGGAAATATGAAGGAAGCCTTGGGGGATGCCGATAGTGATGAAGCTCGGACCTGATGGGGTCTAGGAAGCAAAATATATATATGTTTTCAAGTCCGCCAAAGGCAAAATTCCAGTGTTTTGCAGCATTTTTCAATGTATTTTCAAACAAAGGATTGGCCGGCTATCATGTGCGATTGCGACCCGAAAAGCGACCCGATAGAGGCATAACGCATGCATTGACTGTCAATATTTGAATTATGGCAAAGCAGATGGTGTTTCTCAGTGGCGCAATGATCATAAAGGCAAGCATGCAGCAGTACAACGCAGTAGGTGGCTGCCTTCAAATAGCCGTATGGCCGAGTAGGAAAGAAGGCGTGTCCCAAACAGGTCAACATTTATCAGACATAATGGAGCCATTTCAATGTTCAGCGACTGCAGTCAATCAATAGTATGGCTGAGAAGGAAGCAGGACACCACAGATCCACTCAAAGCATTCAATGGCTATGGGCTTTACCCACATTTCACTCCACCGACCCAAAAAGGACCGCAGAACACCAGAGAGGGACAAATCTATTCAAAACACAGTCAGATTTGTATCAGAGAGCCATTCCTAAATGTAAATATGGTTGGTGGCCATTTATGGGCTCCTCCATGCATTGCTTAACAGAGATATTTTGTATTGTAACACTATATATACTCAGAACTCAGATGTAATCAGATGATGAGTGTTTGATGAAGAGAACCCTGTTGTAAGGTTCAACTTCTGGAGACTGTAACTACTTTGTAACCTGCAGCGTCTGGTCTTCATTGTCAGCTAATACAAGCTTCTTTTGCTGTTTATTGCTCACTTTCCACTTCTCTTTCTTGTTCTAGGCTGTGCCTGTCTGCATTTGTTTTATTGCTGAGAATGTTCAGCGTCAGAGGGGCTGTCATCCCACCTCTGCGTTAGGATTTAGCATGTATCATAGAACATGTAGGCGGGTTTTTGTTGTTTAATGCATAGAGAGCTGTCATCCTGTCTGTGTGTTAGAAACTAGATTTACAGACCTCTTAACTGGTTGCAGCCGGCCATCATAGGATCCTATGCATCTGCTGGTGTGGTCAGTGTTCATCATTATCACCTTATCTTCAAGCTGTGAGTAATAGGTGGTTAAAAGCCTTGTAGTCTGGGGGTGCTCACCCATGTCTGGGGTCAATCATAGTAGAAGTGGTTATCTGGCTTGAATATGCAGCATTTGTTCCATTCATCCACCATTTATCCAATTATATTTGGTTAAATTTTTAATGTTCCAGAGTATCACTGACATACAACCTAGGTGAGTTTCTTGGGGTGATAACATTAATTGGCGCCGTTGCCGGGGACAAGAGAATTGAAGCTCAGCTTCCCTGGGAGAACGACATAGTTTCAAGCTTTGATGACAGACAAGGTTTGAACATAGAATTTGGTTGTAATCATCTGTCTGACGACTCCACTGGTGGAAGACCATCCTTTGGCGACTCCACTTAGAAGTTCTGGCTCAGTTTGTGAGGCATACTAGAAGAAATCCACAAAAGTTTCTAGCTGAACCATTGCTTGACCCTGGAAAAGTTGTTAAATCGAAGAGATCATCAAAGAAAGGGGCATCAGGATCAGGTAAGCCTAGAAACTCTGATTTATCTCTGAAATATGTGTTTATAGCTGAAGAATCACAGCTTGAAGTTTTAGAGCACAACACTGTTAGCAAGGAAATTCTTTTAGAGATCAGTTTAGCCCCTTTTGCAGTTAGTTCTCCTTTGAATCTCAGTCCAAAGAAAGTTTCCCATTCTGTCCAAAACATCCCAATATCCTTCCCATCCATTACACTATCTCCTGCTGCTCTATCTGTTAGTATTCTTCCACATATTCCAAATATGGCAGGACAGCAAGTACCTACCAGGATTGAAAGGATCGTTGCTGCTAGATATGGACCGTTGGTCTTGCCTGTACCTTTAAATGCTATGCCTACAGGAGAATATCAAAAATATATGCCTAAATTTACTGGAACAGAGGGGGTGACAGCGGAAGAACATCTTGAATCTTTTTATAGTTATGCTGACAATTTAGATATCAGTGAGAACGACGTATGGATGAGAGTTTTTGTCCAAAGCCTTGATGGAGAGGCTAGGAAGTGGTTTAGAGAATTACCCCAGAGATCTATAGCAGATATTGAAGCATTAGATGAAGCATTTTTGAAGCAATGGGGAGATAAGAAGGACCTATTATATTATCATACTGAGTTTGGAAACTTGAAAAGAGAAAGGGGTGAATCTTTGCCTGATTTCAATAAAAGATTTAATAAGATGTACAGTAAAATACCAGCTGAGGTAAAGCCTACCCCCACCACTGCCAAACTGACATATGCTAATGCTTTTGACCCTGATTTATACCTACTGTTGAGAGAAAGAAGATGCCCTACTTTGAATGATATGCAAGAAGCAGCTCTCGAGGTGGAATCAAATATTATGGCAGCAGAGAAGTTGAAAAGTCAAGTTGATAGGAGAAAGCCGAGAGGGGAGGTTTCTTCTTCTCAGGCCCCAACTGCAGAGCCTAAGTTAGACAAAATGACTAAGATGATAGAGTCATTGGCTGCTGAAGTTTCAAGGCTAAAGGTAGAGTAGGCTTCAAGCAAAACAACGCAGCAAAACACATTTGCTCCAAGAACTCCAAACTCATTCAGAAAAGCAAACAATCAGCTACAAATCATGCAAAGAGGTGAGCAAGCCAAAGAAGATCATAAGGTTAAGGCTCCTTTTCAAAATGCAGTAATGGATGGGGAACAATTTGAAGAAGAAGAAGATGAAATTCACTGTATGGAGGATAAAGGTAGCACTGTATTTTTAACATTGGCTGAATATGAAGAGTCATTGCAGCAAGAGCAAGACAATCAAGGATGGGACACTGGTGCTGTGCTGCAATAAGGTGAACAACAGCACAAATATAATCTGAGATCCAATACAATTAATGCCAAAGAAACAATTGCAGAAGAAGTTGCTGCCCAACTAGCTCCACAACATACCAGGCAAAGAAGATCAGCAGCTAGTCCGGTCACCCTCAAAGTTCCAGTCCAAGAGGTAAAAACTACTGATAAGCCTTTCTCTGCTTTCAGTTTTGAATCAGAAGTTCAAAAATTGAAAGTTGTTGTGCCTCTATCTGAGTTAGTCAAGAGTGAATTGTTCAGAAAACCCATCCTTGAATCCCTTGAGCTAGAACCTAAACAAGCCTCTATCGACTATGTCAATCTGCAAGAGTCATGGAAGAATTAGGCCTTGATATCACTAGACCCTATCATGATTTGTTCTCTTTTGATTCAAGGAAGGTAAAATGCCTTGGATTGATCAAGGATCTAGCCATTACCTTAACTCAGCTGCCCATGAAGAGTATGATGATGGATATAGTGGTGGCCGATGTCCCACTGAAGTTTGGTATGCTGTTGTCTAGAGGGTGGATTAAGAGACTAGGAGGGACATTACAGAATGATCTATCTTATGCAACTGTCCCAGTGTTTGGAGGAGAAAGCAGGAGACTATATAGAGAAGCACAGCTGGCATATATCATTAGTGATGAGAAGAATCCCACAAATCATCCCATTTATGCAGTGGACACTGATTTTGGAGCATGCATTCTCCAAATAGAAGAATCTCACAAGGCTGCATTGCAAATCAGGAAGCATTCATATCAGGCCCAGCTTGATATAGAAGAACAGATTTGGGAGATGTTTTTTGATGGAGCTTGCACCAAAGAGACTGCAGGAGCAGGGGTGGTGCTAATATCCCCACGGCAAGAAAGAATTGAATTGTCCCTAAAGCTGGTATTTCAGGTGACAAACAACATAGCAGAGTATGAAGCTTTGCTATTGGGCCTCCAGGCAGCCAAAGACAGAGGAATAAAGAAGCTGAAGGTATTTGGAGATGCTGATCTGATAATTTAGCAAGTAAATAAAACATTCCAAGCAAAGCATCCAAGGTTCAGAGCTTATAGAGATGAGGTATGGAGAGTCAAAGACTCCTTTGATTTTTTCTGCATTTCATATATTCCTAGAGCCCAAAATCAACTTGTCGACTCCCTTGCTGTCTCAGCTAGTCTGTTTACTCCTCCATCTCCTCCCAAACTAGTTTATGAGGTACAAATGAAGTATAGACCCTCTGTGCCTGATAATGTCCACCACTGGAAAGTTTTTGATGATGATGATGAGTTGAATAGGTTCCTTCAAGTCATTGATGAGTTTTCTGAAATGCAAATTGACCAAAATAATGAGGTTTTGCTAGAAGCTCCCAAGTTCCAGTTTAAAAATGAGATTGGCAAGAATAGCATAGTCCAACTTCCTAGCAACCACATTCCTAAGGGTTTAATTCCTCTTGAGCGATTATTTGATCATAATGATGTGCCTTACAAAGCTGCCTATACAGAAGACCAAGCTGCTGTGTGTAAGCATAACATGGGAAGCCCAGCCCAGCCCAAATTCATTAATCTGTCCGCTAAACTATCTGATGAGCAGAATACCGAATACTGCAAGCTAATGAGGCAGTTCGCTGATGTGTTTGCTTGGGAATACAGCGATCTGAAAACATATGACAAAAATGTAATTCAGCATAAAATTCCGCTTGAAAAAGACACTATTCCTTTCAAACAGAAGCTGAGACCAATGAACCCATTGCTCCTTCCTCTGGTGGAGAAAGAGATTAAAAAGTTGCTGGCTGCTAAGATAATAGTGCCTCTCAGATATTCTAAATGGGTGGCGAATCTGGTTGTCGTGAGGAAGAAGAATGGAGAAATCAGACTATGTGTTGATTTCAGGAATCTAAATAAGTGCTCCAAAAAGGACAATTATCCTCTGCCAAAGACGGAGCATTTGTTGCAGTAAGTCTCAGGTGCCAAAGTAATGTCTTTTATAGACGGATTTTCGGGCTTTAATCAGATCGCTGTGCATCTAGATGATCAAGAGAAGACAGCATTTACCATGCCTTGGGGCACATTCATGTATGCAAAAATGCCATTTGGGCTCATGAATGCTGGAGCCACCTTTCAGCGCGCTATGGATATAGCTTTTGTGGGAGAAAAGGATAAATTTGTGCTAATCTACCTTAATGACATAACAGTCTATTCCAGCAGCCATCATGATCACCTATAACATTTAAAAAAGTTGTTTTTGAAATGCAGGAAATTTGGAATTTCGCTCAATCCCAAAAAATCCCAATTCGCTTTGGAAGAAGGCAAACTGCTGGGGCATGTAGTGTCGGCTGCAGGTGTTCATATCGACCCAGAAAGAGTCAAAGCAATTCAGGCCTTGGCTCCCCCTAGATCAAAGAAAGATATACAGTCTTTTCTGGGCAAAATCAACTTTGTAAGGAGGTTCATTCCTAATTTTGCAGAGCTAGTCAAGCACATAACCTCCATGTTGAAAAAGGAAGCAGAGGTAAGATGGACTGATGCAGCAAGGAAATCTTTTGATTTCATTAAGAAGGCTATTATGGAAGCTCCTACTTTAATAAGTCCTGATTATAACAAGGGGTTTCATCTGTTCTCATTTGCCTCTGAGGATACCATTGCAGCTGTTCTGTGGCAACAAGTTGAAGCAGGTCAAAAGCATCCGGTGGCCTTTTTCAGCAAGAATTTAAGGGATGCTGAGTTAAGGTGCGATATCATTGAAAAGCAGGCTTATGCTCTTGTTAAATCTTTGAAAGCTTTCCGAGTATACATCTTGCATTCCAAAATAGTTGCATATGTGCCCTCTGCTGCAATAAAGGATGTATTAACATAGCCTGATGTTGATGGAAAAAGAGCGAAATGGATTGCAAAAATGATAGAATTCAACATAGAGCTGAAGCCCACCAAGTTGGTAAGGGGTCAAGGGCTTGCTAAATTGTTGACTCGGGAAAATTGCAGGTCTTTAGACATTGATTTCTTGTTCAATGTAGCAGAAAATGTTCAAACAGAGGAGCATGAAACAGCTGAAATGAAGAGAGAGCAGTCAGTACCCAACAACCTAGCTTCATGTAGCTGGTATGCTGCAATAATCAATTTTCTCTTAATGTGTGAAGTCCCTTCAGATTTCTCTCAAAGTCAATCAAGAAATTTAAAACTCAAGGCAACAAAATATTGCATCAATAATGGTTTGCTTTATTGGAGGGATCCATCTGGAGTGCTTTTAAGGTGTCTGGACAAAGAGCAGTCAATAGTAGTTATGCAGCAATTCCATGACAGCATGTGTGGAGGACATCATTACTGGAGAACTACAGCCCAAAAGATTCTCAGAGCCGGATACTATTGGCCCTCTTTATTTTCTGATGCTTTTGCTTTTGTTAAATCTTGTGACAGGTGCCAGAGATTTGAAGGTAAGCAGCAGTTGAAATCCCTACCCCTAAAGCCAATAATTGCAAAAGGACCTTTTCAACAGTGGGGCTTGGATTTTATTGGTGAAATCAAACCCACATTCCAGTGGCCAAGCACAGATGGATATTAGTGGGCCACTGATTATTTTACAAAATGGATTGAAGCAATCCCAACAAGGAAGGCTGATCATAATGTGGTCATGAAATTCTTATCAGAAAATATTTTCAGCAGATTTGGTTGCCCTCATAAGCTAATAACAGATAACGCAGTAGCATTCAGGGCAAAGGAATTGGTGGAAATATGTGATTCGATGGGAATTAAACTAGTTCATTCCACATCCTATTACCCCCAAGGGAATGGTTTAGCAGAATCCTCTAATAAAAGTCTGATTAGGATAATTAAGAAGCTGTTAGAGGATAATAAAAAGAATTGGGATGCTAAGCTGAAATATGCTCTTTGGGCAGACAGAGTGACTATCAAGAGATCTACAGGCTGCTCTCCCTTCAAGCTGGTATATGGTACTGATGCCATTTTTCCAATTCAACTTACACTCCCAGTGGCAAAGTTGCTTCAAACAGCGCAAAATGAAGAGAATGATATGGCAAATAGAATCACTGATTTAACAGAATTGTATCAGATTCGAGAACAGCTGGTTGAAAAAGCTACAACACATCAGCAAAAGGTCAAGGAAGCCTTTGACAAGAGGGCAAAAAGAAACAATTTCCAGGTTGGGAATTTGGTCATGAAATGGGATGCTTTTAAAGAAAAGAAAGGAAATCATGGGAAATTTGATGCTCTCTGGACAGGCCCGTTTATTATTTCACAAATTCAAGGGAACAATACCTTCGTACTGAAAAGTATGGAAGGGGAAACGGTTTTTGATGGCCCAGTTAATGGGTGGTTTTTGAAAAACTATGTTATTTAAGGTCTCTGGCCTTAAAGCTGTAAATATTTTGCTTTTATCGGTTGATAGTATAGCCATAGTAGACTCCATGCCCAATGGAACACTAGGAATTTTGCTAATATTGATTTGTCATGGGAAAGGCATTGATCTGCAGGTTCTTGAGACCTCACAGGGAGGATATCATCCCCAGAAGGAGCCAGTGTTAGCTCTGTTACAAAATCCAACATTTGAGGATCAAATGCAGTCCTGATCAGGTTGTTTGCACGCGGAAGGATGCCCAAAAATGGATGCAAAAGTGCTCCAAAGGCCTTATCAGTCCTCTTATAGCCTTCACCGATTTAAAAATTTGCAGGAGGAAAGCCCTTTGGAGGGTAGAAATACACTATCGGGAGGCGCAAATACTCTAAAAAATCATCAAAATCTCAGTAGCGCAGGCTTAAGAGTCCAAAATCATATCAGCCGTTGGATCCGGCCGATCAGTGGTCCAGATCGTGTCGGCATATCGCATCGGAGCAGGCGGGCAGTGGCAATGACAAAGGAAACCTCACCGATGAGCGATCGCCGATATCGCATCGGCGGGTTACAATGGAGGGCCTTTATGATTCGCGATATGCGATCGCCGACATCTGATTACCGATATCGCATCGGCGTTTACAAAGGGGCAGTGCCGTATACATGGTTAGGTACGATGCGATAAGCCGATGCGATAGTGTTATCAAATACTTCTCATAAAGTTTCGGATCCACGGTGTTATCGCTATCAGCGCTTTTAAATGGGGCAGAGCTTTGTACAAGGCATGTATGCGACCCGATGGGTCGGACCCGATATTATCATAAGTAATTCTTTATAAAATTTCAAGTCCGCGCCAAGGCCTTTTTCAATCGTTTTGGGCGCATTTTCGTTATATAATGAAATATGGGGAAATATGAAGGAAGCCTTGGGGGGTTCCGATAGCGATGAAGCCCGGACCCGATGGGGTCTGGGAAGCAAAATATATATATGTTTTCAAGTCCGCCAAAGGCAAAATTCCAATGTTTTGCAGCATTTTTCAATGTATTTTCAAACAAAGGATTGGCCGGCTATCATGTGTGATTGCGACCCGAAAAGCGACCCGATAGAGGCATAACGCATGCATTGACTGTCAATATTTGAATTATGGCAAAGCAGATGGTGTTTCTCAGTGGCGCAATGATCATAAAGGCAAGCATGCAGCAGTACAGCGCAGTAGGTGGCTGCCTTCAAATAGCCGTATGGCCGAGTAGGAAAGAAGGCGTGTCCCAAACAGGTCAACATTTATCAGACATAATGGAGCCATTTCAATGTTCAGCGACTGCAGTCAATCAACAGTATGGCCGAGAAGGAAGCAGGACACCACAGATCCACTCAAAGCATTCAATGGCTATGGGCTTTACCCACATTTCACTCCACCGACCCAAAAAGGATCGCAGAACACCAGAGAGAGACAAATCTATTCAAAACACAGTCAGATTTGTATCAGAGAGCCATTCCTAAATGTAAATATGGTTGGTGGCCATTTATGGGCTCCTCCATGCATTGCTTAACAGAGATATTTTGTATTGTAACACTATATATACTCAGAACTCAGATGTAATCGGATGATGAGTGTTTGATGAAGAGAACCCTGTTGTAAGGTTCAACTTCTGGAGACTGTAACTACTTTGTAACCTGCAGCATCTGGTCTTCATTGTCAGCTAATACAAGCTTCTTTTGTTGTTTATTGCTCACTTTCCACTTCTCTTTCTTGTTCTAGGCTGTGCCTGTCTGCATTTGTTTTATCGCTTTGAATGTTCAGCGTCAGAGGGGCTATCATCCCACCTCTGCATTAGGATTTAGCATGTATCATAGAACATGTAGGCGGGTTTCTGTTGTTTAATGCATAGAGAGCTGTCATCCTGTCTGTGTGTTAGAAACTAGATTTACAGACCTCTTAACTGGTTGCAGCCGGCCATCACTGGATCCTGTGCATCTGCTGGTGTGGTCAGTGTTCATCATTATCACCTTATCTTCAAGCTGTGAGTAATAGGTGGTTAAAAGCCTTGTAGTCTGGGGGTGCTCACCCATGTCTGGGGTCAATCATAGCAGAAGTGGTTATCTGGCTTGAATATGCAGCATTTGTTCCATTCATCCACCATTTATCCAATTATATTTGGTTAAATTTTTAATGTTCCCGAGCATCACTGATATACAACCTAGGTGAGTTTCTTGGGGTGATAACACTTCTCACAAGATCTGCTATCAAGATTCCCTCTAGTCTACCAAAAATTTTCTCTACACTGACTCGGGACTACATTGTTACCCAAAAACGCATAGAGCAACCCAACTAATCATCAGTAGTATCGCTCTGCACTGTCCCCAAGAATTGCGCAGAGCTGCCTAGATGACTCCTGCTGGCCCACTCGAGTTTGCCTCTAAGAAATGCGAAAATTTTCCCATCATCCCCCTGGGCTTCCTATCTTGCACTATGCCCAAGAAATACATAGAATTGGATGGCAGTCCCCGGGGTGCCTGTCTTTCACTCTCTCAGAAATACGTAGACTTTACCAGCAGTCCCCAGGGCTACCTATCCCACACTAAGCCCAAAAAATGCACAGATTTTCCCCGACAGTCCTCCAGATGTCTGTCTTGCATTATATCTCAAAAATGGGCAGTTGTGACTAGCAACTTTCTGAAGCCCGATCATGCCTTGCTTTGGAAAATTGCACAGATTGTCTTGTCATTTCCTCTTGTTACCCTGCTCTGTCTTCCTTGAGAAATTGCGCGGAACTGTCCAGCAGCTGACACTGGTGACCTTTAGTGTGCAATTTTACCTCCCAATCATCTCTACATAGTTTTTCCAGACATTACTCTATAACTCCTCATCCCGGTCTGAGTTGTTCTATGTGCAGTTTTAGTGTCTTGTCCTCTCCCCCAATCATCAGGACCCAAAACTGAAAACAATGCATCATGCTAGACTAGGATATTTTTGGATTTGATGTCGTTCCATCATGAGTGAATTGTAGGAACAGGTACATTGATGGAATATGGTGCATTGACGAATGAGATGAAGAAGGAGTGCATGCTAGAAGACTTTCTTGCAGATGGACATACATACAACACATCAAGTAGCAAGTGAAAGAATATATGCATGGCACCATCAAGAAAAACCAAGACCATCGAAGACCCCACAACACTTTTCCATGCAGGGTGAAGACACAACACAATGAGAGTACATCCATCACTCAACAACATAACAACTTGACATGGACACCATAGTCCGGCAGTACATGTCATCAGTGTCATGTCGAGTTGTGTCATGAGTCGTCTTGACCACATCACTATTATGGCCCATACTTGCTGTAATCAAATGTAATGTAAAGTGAAAGTCCAATGGACACACATATGAAGTTTAAGAGTCACATCAGTTGAAAATTCATAGGAAGTTGAATGGTCATGAGGGAAGTCCAAGGGTCACAAGGGTCAAGCATGACCCTTGGTTATATATACCCCCTCACTGTATGAGGAAAGGAATTTTCACCTTGGCTCCTCCCACATAGCCTTGAGAGTCTATAGTCTGTTCTTTGAGGAACGAGCAGTGGCTCCAATGTCCCACTACTGGGGCTAGTGATGTATGGTGTACAAATTTGTCTTAGAACTTTTTATTATTTCAGAAGCCTGTTTCACGCCAACACATTTTCATGCATGTTTTGTATTCATTTGTAATATTATTCTTTAAATGTTTGTAATGCATTTTTGCTTAACTTGTACTAATATAGTTGATCTACTTCTGTTATTTTAGTACTTACATTTTTGAAGACGTGTTGTATTGTTTATCATTGTTTTCAAGTTCGTGTGGACTACTCTGCTAGACAGTGTACATGTTTTCCCCTTACACTTTGGTTTTAACGTTTGTAGCATCCACTATTGACTATTCCACTGGATGTTGGATAGACCCTTGTTGTTTTCTCGTGTGTTTCTCCCTGGGTGGTACTACTACCTCTCATATAAAGGCTCACTTCTACCCTCTCCCTTACAGTAAGAGAACCCAGACACAAAGTTAAATTACACACTCACCTGGCATACTCACCTCGCTTTCTCGAAGTTACAAGTATAACACTCTCAAGTACTAAATAGAAAGAGCTAAGGCAAATTTCTAAGATAGTGGCAATCGGTCCATCGTACCGGATGGGACTCCTACACCAAACGGTGTGAGGTCTAGTTGGGACTTCATATCGAGGAGATCCCCTTTGTTGGAAAGTCCAACACCATCAACAAGACCTTTGAAAATACTTAGTGAATAAGTATGGGAGGAAAATATATGTCAATGAGGCTCATGAAGAAGTTGTGCTCATCACCTAGTAAAAAGGTTAATTCCTTTACAACTTGCATTGAGTAGGAGGACCAAGAAGTGCTCCAAAATGGATAAGTGTGGGACTAGTAGAGAAAGAGAGGGAAATGCATCCGAAAATGACTCCAAATTGGATCACACACATGAAAATAATCAATACAAGACAAAAGGATACACAGGACTCATGAATAATAATCACACCTTGAAACGACAACAAAGTGACACTAATTTCTAAGTGCGACAGTTGAAACAACTCATTAGGACACTTAGAACACAAGTTACGACATAAGTGATGATTGTGATGAAATGGTACAATGAGATGTAGCAATGTGTTTAGCACATATTCTAATGATATGTAAGACTATTAAATGCAGAGGAGTGTGCCATAACTAAATTTGGTGACACACAAAGGTGCGACACATGCAAGAGTGAAAACACAAAAAGCGACACCTACGACAGGAGGAAAACATGAAGACGACACTTGCAAAATGTGAACAACATTTAAAGAGATACATGTTAGAGTGAAGGTAACATGAAAATGACACTTATTAAAGGGAAATCAAGGAAAAGTGACAACAGTGGATATGAAAGAAACACTTGCTAAATTGAAGGTGTGCCAAAAGAGAAAGTTGGGAAAGTCACCAAAATAGAAGTACAAATGCAACCCAAGTGAGGGAGACTATCAACAAAAATGTGCATTGGATGTCAACATGAATTAAACATCAAGTAGGCACTATTTTTATGTATGGTGCTATGCATATTCAAGCTTACATAAAGGAAATGTGCTCATGAATTCAACCAAGACTGTGCATGTGTAAGCAAGTGACTTTGACAGTTAGAACTTTGAGAAGAAGACTTAAATGATTTGCAAAACATCAATCAACCATGAAGGGATTATGGATGAAAGATCGTAAGATCCTTAATAGGCTCCAAAATTCAAGTGTGGGAAATATTTTGAAGGGTGTTGATTGTAGCGTCAACGTGTTCAAAGGAAATCAACTTTACATTCCAAAAGGTGCATGAGGGAAAATATATTGAAAGAAAATGTTCGTGGTGGATTAGCAGGATATTTTGAGAAAGACAAAACTTTTTCTCAATTATATGCTTTTTAGTTTTTGCCAAGTATGAGAGATGGTGTGAAGTGAATTGTTGGAATATGAAAGATATGCTAACATGCCAAAGAAAAGAATGAAATTGTATCAAACATTTCCTAATCTTAATAGACCATGAGACCTCATAACTATGGGCTTTGTGTTGAAAGTACCTAGAAGTAAAATGGGTAATGATTCCATTTATGTCGTTGTTGATAGATTTTTCAAAATGGTTTATTTTATGGCTTGCACAGATGAAAGTGATGAAACTATTATTGTAAATTTATTTTGTAAAGCAGTGGTCAGATTGCATGGTGTTGTCACCTAGATTGCATAAACATTGAGACAATGACTCAGGTTGGGGGATGTCACTCTGATCCCCGACCTCTCTGCTCTAGTTGTCTCCCAATAAAAGGCTATGGGGGGTAGTCCCTATGGAAATGTGAAGACGAAGGAAAAGTTGGAAACCAATGAGTCCAAGAGACATGATTGAGTGGCCTAGCTACTTGGTTAATTTAAGAAAGATTTGAGGATTAGATTGAATTCAAATTTGAGACTAGTGCCTTATGGAGTCAACTTCTTGCTTATTATCAATTAAATACCAACAAACCAGATGGACAATCATTGCATAGATGCTTCACTAACATATATGCTATGAAAATCCTAAGACCTAGATGTGATGCAAGAATCTTAGATATTTTGAGTTAGAAGTCTATCAACTAAGTTTATGCTTGGAGGTAAAGTATTAGTGCAAATAGACTTAGAATGCTTATTCAAGGTGGATGAGTGATTTTTGGGTTAAGATTGTTTAATTTTTAACTACTTAAGTTATGATTAATATTCAACGACAAGAGTACATACCAATTAAAGGAAAGACAATCTTATTACCAAGAATGTGCCAATTATCAAGTGACAATATTAAACAATCCAAAGATAAACTTATATCCCACGAGATGCTTAACCAATGATGTTAATTTAAAACACTTATCCAATGATGACAATTACTTAAGATCTTCAAGAAATTTAAACAAAGTAAATGCCAATAATGATCTTATGCCAATATTAAGAGATTCTCACTTAGAATCAATAACTCTCAAGATGCCAATGCTTAAGATAGAAAATACAATGTGTTTAGCAATTATCCAATGATTCCTTTAGCAATATTCCTAAAATGATTAGATTCTCAAAAAAATAATTCCAATTAGATACCAAGACACTTAAGAGATAGAGAGATACTTCAATGCCAATGAAATTTCAATGCCCAAAGTGACATAAACCATTCAACAAGATTAGAAAATTAGAGCTATGATGTGTGAGTGCTTACTTAGTGAAAAATTAATGATTCTTAGAGGCTATGAACGAGCTTACAAGTAAAAAAAAAATGATAGCTTTCAAATAACCAATGCTAAGACAAGATTCTTCACAATAGCGCTTAGAATCACTAGTGAGATGAGCACTTATTAACCTTTAGGACAACAACAAGTAAATCACTCTAGATCCAAGAAATGACAAGCATGTAAGAGAATCAAATATGATCAGTGAGACACTAAATGAATTTCCAAGTGAATATATGATACAACTAACTTTCTTATGACGTATTATTCAAGGTTATATCATATTTTAAAGCACATATGACAACATTAAGAAAACTGTGGAAACAGTGAGCCACCAATGTGATAGTGTTTGCTAAAATGTGCCCAAAAATTAATACCAAATCATGATTGTCAATATGAAATTTTGAGTTTTTTAGCCTTCTTAAGATGTAGTATTTAGATTACATTAGATATGATCTGAATTTTATGCAGATATATTAGTCATGAAATGACTTAGATTTATGCCCAAGAAACAATGCCAAATTCATGAAGTGGATAGTAAATATTTACCATGAATTTCTTAATGTATTTAGGCAATTTAGATTTGATTTTTAGGGCACTTAAATATGAATTTAATCACGATTATGAATGTATTCATAGAGATGTAACAAACAATGAGGAAAAAATGGAGGGTTTAGAGATCAAACCCTAGGCCCAAGGCCTTGAAGCTTTCTTTCCCAAGCTACCAATTTTTTTCCAATGGATTTTGCACTTGAAAACACAAAACTTGAGCCAATTTTTGTTGACACAACCACCAATATTCTTTCCATAAATTCAAGCGACCAACCAGGGGTGGAGGAGAGGCAAACTAGGGCCAAGAAGGACTAATGTTAGGCCTAATAGGGCTAGCGTTGGAGAGAGAGAGAGGCCTTATATGCCAATCGAATAAGGGAAGAGGCCAAATAGGCCTATTGCAAGAGAGGAGAGACCCACAAGGGGCTGCCATAGGCCCCTCAAGGGCTACGACCTAGGGAGAAGAGGCCTTGGAGGCCCATCGCAATCCCTTAGGGGTTGCAGCTTGGAGGAAGGAAGGAAAATGAGGGGAAGAGAGGGATAATAGAGGGAAGAGAAAGGAGGATGGAGGGAGCCTAGAGGAGGAGAAGGATAGTGGAGGATGGATAAGGGGCTGAAAGGGGAAGGCAAGGCCCTCTAGGGCCTGCGACAAGGCCTAGAGGGGAGGTCAAGAGAGCTAGGGTTGATGAACAACCTTAAAGAGGCCGAAAAGGGTGACGCAGAGACCTAAGAGGATGATGTTGAGGGCTTGGAGAAGAATTTCGGGCCTAGGAGCCCTAAAAACTTGAAACCTTGCTCAAAAAAATATTTTTATTCAACTCTTCAATTTCCTGCAAATTTTTCAGTAGTTGGCCCTGCAAAAAAAATTTAGAGGCTAGATCTTACCCTTGAGGGCCTATATCTAGCTCTAATCTAGCTCTTTTTCTTTTATCTCACCTGTACAAATAAATTTACAATAACCCAAAAACTCAATATATACAAAAATTTAAAAATCTCAAAACCCCAGAAAATCCCAGCTGCAAAACAAGGGTTAGAAAATAAAATAATTATACAAATTATATCTACAAAATATACAAGTGTACAGTGCTTAAATAAATTTTGAGAAATATTTTTTTATTAATTTTGATGATGTCTAACTGTATTAAATATAAATGCCAAACCACAGTCTTAGCGAATTTAGAAAACCATAAAAATTATTCAGAATCCAAACATAGTCAGCTTGTGTCCACAATTTGTGAACTTAGAGCCTAAGGGTTGGGTAACCTGCAAACGCTATATAATCTCTCAAGAATAAACCGCTAGAGAAACAATGAATTGGGTCATGTAAAATAAGCCCAAAACTTATAAATAGAATGCTCTTATCATTTACACTAAAATAACGATTTAACAAAAAAAATTAAGCACAATATAGGAATGCCAGTACCCAACACATACCATAAATCAGTAGAACAGAAACACCATGAACTACACCCTAAAGTCTTTTATTATGATTATTCAAAATGTTCCCAACAGGACAATAACCTTACATCAACTTTATAGAGTTATACTATCCAAACACCAGATGGCTTGAGACACAAATGACATCTAATTTATAGAAAAATCCTCCAAATGGAAAATAATGGCTAGTTGGCTTGATCCCTATCAAAATAATCTTGGTCGTTGATAAATCTTTAATGATCTTTTAATCTTTGTCATTGAAATAATTATTTTTGAGGAATTTTCGATTTTCTCTTTAAACCCATTTTTTTATTAGCTCAAAACTAATTATTTTGAACAAATTTCCTCAATAAATTGACTTTGACTTGACCACCAAGGCCCAATGGTCCAAATTTTCTTGAAATTTCCAATATTCCTTTGGTGGGGAACCCCAAAAATTAATTTCTTTAAGACCCATGAATTTTTCCACTTGGATAATTTAATTTTCTCTAGAATTTTAAGTTTTTACTCTAATTAATTAATTTTTTCGCTTAGGAGTAATTTTGTTTTTGCCTAAAAAATTAATTAATTGACTCATGAGGGGATTAATTATTTTTTCCACCCTCAAATAATTTATTCATGTTGTCTAAGTATGAAGGACCATGCACTAAAATAGTTTTACATAAGATTTTACAAATTCAACCCTCAAAGGGGGAATACCCATTCATCATAAACCCTCAAAATGCATACCCAGTTTTGTGATGCAATATGATCTAGTAGACCAAGTGATTTGTAATATTTTACTTTAGCTAATTAGCTTAAATTATTCCCAAATCACTTTTACAATAGACTCGACTAAAACACTAGGAATCACCTAAGGATTTGAAGATAAATTCTACCCTAACTTTGGGGTGAGGCTGGAGGGAAAAAATTCGTCGATCATCTATGTTTAGAAACACACAAATGAATTAGTAAGACAAAAAACCTCCTAGCATGAAATATGCTGCCAAAATCATATGCTTACCTATGTTGTTACATAATAAAGCGGTCGTACTAGAATCTACATTATAATTTTGCATAATGGGTTTACAATGACATAGAATAGACTGTTGGCTGATGATTTTGACTTTGAAAAAAATTCCTTCAAGCTTCCAAATCTTGCTTCCTTGGAATGTTGAAAAAATGGGTGCAACATCTGGCTCCATATGGGGACATGTTGCTTCAATGGAGAAATGTGAGAATTTGGAATCTTGTATCCAAGAAAACAAAAGTCCATTAAAGAGATATCCATTCAAAATCGAAATCATCATGCATAGATAGGATAACTATTGGAATACGAAAAATCTACTCTAACAAACTGAAATGAGAGAAAATATAATCTAAGTGCATAAAATAAAAGTAGATAATGACATAAATGAAAGGGAGTAGGGTTAGAGATACTATACAAAAGATGCGAATGTCATCAACATAGTGCATACTGAGCATCTGCTAACTTTCAAGCATGTCTGTGGTTGCTTCTCGGATGTGCGATGCTTGATCCTTCATATCAAAGGACTTTGTCATATCCAAATATCGAGCTGCTCCTGGCCATCAAATGCATCAAACCTCTTCCTTCTTCTCTTTCAATTTTTACATTTTCTCTCGATAGGATGTGATGTTGATGATGGCATGTTCGACGCGTAACTTCCTTTTTGATCCAAAAAATGATCACATGGAAAATTTGGAACGTCCAAGACTTCTATGACATACTCTTCTTTATTTTCATGACCCTGCTCTGTCAAAGCTGATGGATTAATCTTGCAAGTATCAATCTGATTTCCTTCAGTTTCCTTCCTGCCTGGATCATCTGTATTTAACCATTTTTCAATGGAATCAATGAATTCTTCATAATAATATGAAGGTTGCTTCAATGAACTGTGAGGCTTGTGCTCGGGACCCTCTGGTTGGACCTGTGATTTTTCTGTTATTTGCAGCTTATTTTTTAGCCTAAGTATCCTTGACTTAGCCACATGCACTAAAAATCATGCTCACACTTGGTTTTTGGTAAACTAGCACAGTGGACCAAATTTCCCTTGTTTTTTGACTTTAAAGGCTTAATATTATGGAAATATTGGTCCAACCACTTTCCTAAACCATTTAAACATCTAATTGCATGTTCACACCTAACCACACCTCATCCACTTGAGTTATTTGAGGATTGGCGCCCCACATGAAGATTCCCCCTTAAATCAAGGGATTTGGTCCCCCAGACCATTTTAGCATGTTTTAAAGTTGACTTCCTTGGGAAATGCACCCTTCCTCATGCTTTCCTCATCGCTGATAGTTGGCATAGGTTGTCTTGGGTCATTTTTGTTACTTTAGGCCTCCCTTTAGCTTTTCTTAGCCTTTTCTAGTTTTTTAGATTCCGCAATTTCTATATAACCACCTCCCTTTGGGATTAGAGGTTTGGTTGCTCATGTATTAATATGGTTAATTAATTTAATACATTGATTTTATGGAGAAAATTCTTTCTCTCCTCTCTTGAATATCAACAAATTACTTGTGTTTAATTTAACTAGAATTCTAGATCTATCAGAGTTTCTTCAAGAATTCTACATGGTATTAGAGCTAGTTTGAATCTAGTGGATTGTACACGGTTTTATTTGTAGGTATAGATCATCAGGAGATGCAACAAGTAGCAATGGATCATCTCTCTCAGCCCACAAAACTCATTCTAAATCCTTTCAATTACTTCAAATGAAAGACCAAGATCACTCTACTCCTCTGAAGCAAAGGGCTTTATAGGATAACAATGGGAACGGAGACTGGACCGACTTTTGTAGTAGAGAAGATCAAGTATTTCAATAAATTAGATGAATCAATTGGGCTGATATGCCTATCAATTTCCAGAGAACTCCTCTTTCATGTCAGCAGAGCCACTACTCTCGATGTGGTCTGGACCACATTGGAAGGACTATTCGGTAAGCAGGATGAAATGAGAGTGCATCAACTGGAGAATGAACTCATATCCCTCAGTTCAACTCATTTCAGCAATCTGCAAGAATAATTCACCAAGTTTAAATCCCTCCTCATTGAACTTGATTCCTGTGGAGTCAATAAAGAGGAAGACCAACTCATCCTTTCGATTCTCTCGAAATTAG
>APFE031237539.1:0-13389 GCA_000404065.3 Pinus taeda
TCATTGCCAAGTGAAGGGTAGTTTATGTGAGTTAGGAAAATAACTATTGATTGCTTTTATAAATCTTTAATTATCTGAACAGTTACAGTTACAAGTAGGAACAGAAACATGTGACTGCTTTTGTAACAAACAGAGACGAACTGCAAGCCTTAACTGTACAAAGAGGCTATAAAAGCAAGGCATCTATGTAAAGAAAGGGTCCTTTTTTGGTTCAAGTAGAATAAGAATTGAGAAGTTGAAGAATAAAACTATCAGAGCATTCTAAGTACCTAAAGAAACTGTCCATCAATCATTTTTCTAGGTTGTTGAATTGATCTCCCACACACGATTACTATTATTTCATATTACTGTAAATTAAATGTAACAAAGTGAAATTCGAAATCATTGTCAACAAGCAAACAGGAGTACAATCTAAGAATCGCGGTTACAAGTTGATATCAGCACACAAGCTAATAACCCAGTACAAGAATCAAATACCAACGGCGAAGCATAACATAAATCGAAGGTTACAGGTACATATCGAATATCTCCTTTTATATTTCATTAAAAACACAGTTACATTGCAGTATTAATAATATTACACAGCCAAAAGCAACCGAACAGTAAAAGTCCCTTAAGGGTTACATAAATTGTCGCCATCGAAACCAGAACAGAGTTTCAATCAACCATTACAGACAGACCACGAGAAGACGAAACCCTCATTAGGGTTTGATTACGAACTAACAGAAGACGAAACCCTCGTAAGGGTTTGGCTACTAATCTAAAGCCAGAACTGTGGAAGCCGTGTCGTAGATGTGCATACATCTCACACAAGTAATAACAGGCATACAAACTACCAGACTCGACCAATAAAATAACAGGCATATCATATGCGCAACAGAGACCTCGAATCAGGTTAACAAGACAGGTTCCAGGCCTACCCAAGACTTTTAAGCCATCAAACGTTGCCGAAGACCAAAACGTGCGCCCTCCAGGCCACTGCAAGAGACCTGCAACCAAACCAGAGACAACGGGTCAGGGTTTGTCATGTACAGGAAGCGAAACCCTCAACCTGAGGTATAAAACCAACCAAATAAAAACAGGCATAGTGGGAAGAGAATCTTACCTGGAGACCGTGAGAGGAGCGACCACCAAGTCGAGACCAGAGCCGCCACAGCAAGCTATAGACCAAAGGAGCAGACGGGTTAGACCCGAAACGAAGAAGAACAGAGATTGAAGCAAAGAACGAGAGTATCCCTGTAGCAGCATTTGTCCACGCGTTGCCATCGACCCTGTTCGGACGGCGGAACAACACCAGCATTTGGAACCCAAAATTCGTTGCCAAACACATACGAGAACCAGACCAGAAGCATGATTGTAGACATAGAGATGGAGCAGACATCAGTCGAAACCCAGGAATGAAACAACAAATTAACATAGCAAACAGGACCGGTGCCAGAACTTGGATGCATTCCTTCAAATAGAGTAACCAAACAAACAGAAACTTACCCAGAGTTACAGCGAGCAGCCAGAGTCGAATACAGTCAAAGTGCCGAAGAGAATAACCAGTTAAACACACCAAAGAATCCTCCGCCCACAACCAGAACGAGAGCAAAGACGACTCATAACCGTCAAGCCACATTACAGAACCAGGGAAGGTCAGAATAATACCACAGAGAATGTCTCATTGCGCAGAGCTCCAAAACCCTCCAAGCGAAAACCGAAAATGACCGAACAATTGAGAAGTTGAGTTAGGGTTAGGATATTATCGGTCATCGAGGCGAAGGACTGAGCATTAACTCCAACCATTAAATTCTCAGCTACCACATAGTGAGCGCGGGAACAAACAACACTGTAGACGAACACGTAGGCATCCAAGTGGACTTATTAAAGTGCTAAAATAACGACAACGTGGGCTGGGTCCCATTAGTTTGGAGGCGACCTCTCAGTTTCATTGTGATCATCTTGCCGCATTCGCCCACGTCCCCTGCATCTTCTACCCTTGCCGCATTTGGATGGCCTTCCTCTGGTGTTATTGCGACTTGCTTGTCCCATTTCAAAAGTTCCCTTCGTCCTGCTATCTTCCATGCCGGTTTCCATTCCTCCTTCCCCACAATTTCCTTCTTCTTCCCTACGCTCCTGCTCCATCCGCTTGGTCCTCACCTCTCTTTCCTTAAGCGGCCGATGGTTTTTGTTCTCTTCGCAACTTATAACCTCCTCGGCCCGCTGCTTGACAATCTTTCTTCCATTCCCGTCTTCCTAATTGTCCTTCCCCTGACCCATCCGTCTACCATCCTCGCCAGTGTTTTTCCCTTCCTTCCTTCCTCCCTCCGCCATAACCTCCTTCCCTCTTCTGAGACGACAACCAGAGTTTCTTTGCCAGATCGCTTTGCTCCTCGCCACCTTTCTACTCCTCGGATTGCCTGCAGTATTCTCTTCGCCTACTCCTACTACCTTAACGCCACCTTTCCTACCCTCCACTGACTGCTCGCCGCCATTCTTCTCCCCTGCCTTCACCATTATTCTCTCAGTACCCTGTCTTGAATTACGGCCTCTCCTGCCTACCATCGCTTCAATCCTTAAAATTAATGCCCTGGGTAGTGGCTTGTGCTGCCACGCACTGCTCTCCATCATTACTCCATATAGTACCCTATTCCTCAACCCGATCGGGGTTACTTTAATTTATATTTTGATTGAATTTTAGCGATTTATTTCTTGTACGAGTTTTAATCAATATAATTAAATAGACTTGGAATAATGGAGAAATCTAGGGTGTTTTAGATTAATTGTTGGTTGAGATTATTTGTCATATTTAGTTTTTCGATCTTTTTTATGAGGAGTGTCTAACTCTTAACGATCCATAATTTATATATATATATATTAATATATCTATATATATATATATATATTATATATAATATTTATATATATAAATATTATATTAATATATATTATTTAGTATTATATTCTATATATATATTAATAATATAATAATAATAATATATATATATATTATTATATAATAATTATTATTTATTTTATATTAGGCGCGCGGGTATACTTAGCGGGCGGAACACACGATGGCATGGCGGGTTTATACGACAGCGTGGGTGGCGGAATTGGCGAACAGGCCGACCGTATGAACAATGGAATAATGGGGTTCCTTGGAGAACGGTTGGGGCGTCGGCCATGGGGCCATAGTATTGAGCTTGAACCAGGGAAGGAACCCTCGGCGAAAGCACCTTATCGGTTGTCTGGACCGGAATTGGAGGAATTGAAACGACAGCTAAAGGAGTTAGCTGATGCAAGTTTCATTAGACCCTCACGGTCACCATATGGAGCTCCAGTATTATTCCAGCGAAAGAAAGATAGCAATGAGCTAAGGATGTGCTGTGACTACCGGGCATTGAACAAGCAGACGGTGAGAAACAGGTATCCTTTGCCATTGGCTGCAGATTGCTTCGACAAGCTTGCGAAGGCTCGGGTGTTTTCCAAGCTGGACTTGAGGCATGGATATTATCAGGTACGGATTGCCGAAGGAGACGAGAAGAAAACCGCAATCGTAACAAGGTATGGCAGCTTTGAGTTCCTTGTTATGCCGTTTGGGTTATGTAACGCTCCTGTGACATTTTGTACGTTCATGAATGATGTCCTACGACCATACCTGGACTCGTTCGTGGTGGTATACCTGGACGATATAGTAGTCTACAGTGATAACATGGAGGATCATAAGAAACACTTGGCGATGGTTTTCGAGGCACTGAGGGAGAACCAGTTGTTCTTGAAAAAGTCTAAGTGTGTGTTTGCTTAGACAGAGATACCATTCCTTGGGCACATCGTTGGACAGGGGTACATACGGATGGAGCCGAGCAGAGTGAAGGCTATCGAAGACTGGGTTGAACTGAAGAATGTCCATGATATGAGGGTGTTTTTGGGTATGACCAACTACCGACGAAAGTTCGTAGAAGGCTACTCCAAGGTAACATCGGCACTGACAGACCTACTGAAAAAGGACAAAAGATGGTGTTGGATGGAGGAATGTCAAAAGGCATTCGATGAGTTGAAGAGACTGATGACTACGGCACCGATACTGAAGTTGCCTGACTTCGAGAGATCGTTCGAGGTACACACAGATGCTTCTGATTTTGCCATAGGAGGGGTTCTTATGCAGGATGGGCATCCGGTGGCTTATGAGAGTCGCAAGTTGCAGGAGAGAGAACGGAGGTATCCGATCCATGAGAAGGAAATGACTGCCATCATCCATTGTCTTCACATATGGAGGCACTACTTAGTAGGGAAGCCTTTTGTTGTCAAGACGGACAACGTAGCAGCCAATTATTTCACATCACAACCGAAGCTTGATTGATTGAACAATAGTGTCCTATGCAGGCACTCTTTAGGTTGAGCTAGGCTCACTTGAGAGTTGCTCATTTTCTCCTTATTCTGTCTCTCTTAATTTTTAGTTTGTATTAGAGCATGGTGTCTAAACATGTTGTGAAGGATTGTTTTTAGTGGGAAGGTGTTTGTTTGAAGCGTTAAATATTGATTTATATTAGTGGTGAAGGCGAGCACGATCTGGAGCGATTTGTGTTAATTGGTCGAGTTGCGTCGTGGAAGGAGAACTAGGAGAGCTGCTCCATTTGGGATCTATTTTTGAGGCTTTAATCGTCGCGTGGAGGGTCATGCAGAGAGAGAACTTGTTGGAGGTGCCCGTGTGCTATGAGAGTCTGTGAAAAAGGAATTCAGAGAGCCATTGCTACTGTGTGCCAAGAAATCCATTGTAGTAAAAAACACTGAAAAGGGTGTTGTAGCTTACGAGATCATCTCAATTGTGATCGGATAGTGTTGCAGCAAGTCATCCAGACTTGAGAAGCGACGTGTTAAATTTTCCTGTTGAATGATTTGCCTTTTAGAATCATGGATCAAGTCACTTGTGGAACTTGGCCATCATGTAGAATTACATAGGCGGTGTGGTAGTGTGGAGGCAACATTGACTATTTCTTTGTGGAAGAACGAGTTGCATATCGAGGAGGCCGAGAGTGAGTTTCATTAGCAGTCGAAGAGCAAGGCATTTGGTGGTCTGCCTGTCAAGATTGTTATGTAACTTTGCATGCTTGTGGATATTGTTGTGTAATCTTACGTTGGTTGTTTCGTGATCAAGCTGGAGGGCTCAATCGTGTGGCAGTTGCAAGTTGAGATAAGGGATGAGCTTGTGTGTTGCAGGCATGTGTGAAGAATTTGTTATAGGATAGCATGGAGACCCCTGGTGGCATATGTTCAATCCTGTGAACGCTCAATCATGAGACTGGATCACTGCATGAGAGGCAGCGTAAGGTTGCAGTGAAGCATAGTTGAAGTAAGAAGCTTTAAGGATCGTTGTAAGTTGGAAATCAATCGCTGGAGGGAAGCATTGTCGGCCTTTGGTTCCCTACCTAATAATTTGGTGCATTGTAAAGAGAAGGTTGTTTGAGGGAAGCCACAACTGTGGAAAAAGAAATCAAATAACTGCAATCTTGATTGGCAAGATGTTATGCAGAGACCGTTGTGTGAGAGAAGATTGTTGTGAGGGTCCATCTCACTTGTTGAAAGACCACCGTCATGCTCGCGAATTAGATTATTGTTTAGATCATAGGGCCTTTGTTCCAAGGTAGAGGGAAGCTACGAAGGTAGGCAAACGAGTAGAGAGAGTCATTCCACAGAGAGTAGAGAATTCACGTTGTTTGGTGATCGCACCTAAAGAGTGCCCTCGCTAGCTTGGAATCGTCACCTATTAATCGAAGGAGATTGAGGCATAAGGAGAGCTTCATCATTGTCAGATCGAAGAACGATAATCAAATCATTGTGTTAAGCTTGTGAAAGTGTGAATTGATGTTGTTATCTACTTTGAAGCAACTTCAAGAAGTGTGGGATGTAGATGTAGCTGTGCACGTGTTCTGTTGCAGTAGATAAAGTGGATCAGTACAAGACTAAGTAAATTGCCCAGACATTGAAATATTGTCATGTGAGGTGGATCATTCTTAAACTTTTACTTAGAGGTCGCTACTTGCATAATCGCTACGAGTGTGCAAAGGAGATGTTTTTCTTTGCTAGAGGATGTAGAAGAATCTAGTGGTCATAGAGGGAAAAATGAATAGAACGATCTCCACTCTGATAAGAGCCAAGATATTGGTAATCTATCTGAGTGAATTGTGAAGTAAGAGAATCACTGTCAAGTAATTTAAAAAATCGTTGTTGACTACTCAATTGGAGCCTGGTGTGATGGCTAAGAAATTAAAGGGCCTCGTTTGAGGTTTGTGTGTGTGAGTCTTGTGAGCTCGAGGATTCTTTGCCTTAGCTCGAGTCTCATAGTCAAGCCAATGGATGCTTAGATAATTGGGAAGAGATGTCATTTGAAGTGAGAAGTCATTTGTTTGAAGACATCCCTATGTGGCCCAAACAATGTATGATTCGCTGATTTCCCCAGGTCATGGAACAACGACACCGGAAAGAGCATGGAGCAGCGACATTGAATATTGTCGCTCTGTTTCCAAGTTAAAATATTTGTTTTTTTGTTGGCTGGTTGCATATATCTTTGTTGACTGGTTGTATTACTTTTCTCTGGGCCTAATGATGTTGTGTGGACCTCGGATTTGATCCGGGTGGTCTTGAGATGTAAATGAGGATCTGTAGTGGATTGATGTTGTTGGGTTTTGTGTGATTGTTGACTCTAAGCACGAGGGTCATTTCTTGACCTAGCTGATGTGGAGAGATTATTGGATCGATTCATCAGGCATTGAGAGTTGTGAAGTGCTACATTACGATCTAATGTCTTATTTCAACAACATGCACTATGGATGAATTTTGGCAATTTGTTGGTATGTATATTTATCTTGCACATATACATCATAAACAAATACCTTCACATGTGTTCCTAGAAGGAGTTTGATGAATGCGTTCTGGAACAGCCAACTGGTGGTCACTGCCTATTTGTGTTGCAACGAAGGAGTGTTTAGAGGCCGCCAAATTTGGTTTGGTGGTGAATTCAGTGATGGGTCAACAAAGGAGACTAAACTCGAAGAAAACTGAAAGATACAAGGAGACACCCTGCTACGCGCATAAGGAGACATACAAGGAGAAAACTGAAACTGAAACTGATCCAGAGTTCGCAGACATCCTGCTACGCGCACTGGGGTAGATATCAACAGACAACACAACCTCTACCAACAAGGGAGCAAGCAGACCTCCTAGGTCACTTTCAACTGTGCTAAGCACACTCCAGATGGAAGAAGCAAACTCTGTTTGCCCTCCATTCTTGCTTTCATTTGAAATCTTCAACTGTAATGTTCACAATTCTTTGGTTGATTCTGGTGTGGCAGCCAATGTCATGCTGCTCTCCATTGCCAAAAAGATCAATGCATAATGGAGTAAGACATCCGCACAAATCATCCAACTTGATCAAACATCCGTACGAGCCATTGGTGAACTTCGGGATATGATCATCCAGCTATCTCATGACGGCCGAGTTCACGAGTACATAAACATCCTTGTTGTGGACATACTCTTTGTGAAGCCCAACCCGGTGAAGTAGTTGTCTATCTTGGTGTACCAAGCACGAGGTGCTTGCTTCAACCCATACAATGCTCTCTTGAGTCGGCACACATGCAACTCATGATCAAAGGTCTCAAAACCTTTCGGCTGCTCTATGTACACCTCTTCCTCAATCTGGCCATTAAGGAATGCAATATTCACATCCATCTGATGGATCTTCCAACCCATTTGTGCTGATAGTGCCAACATAGATTTGATAGATGAGTACCTTGTGACAGGAGAAAATGTCTCATCATAGTCAATCCCCTTGACCTTTGAAAAGCCACGGGCAACAAATCTTGCCTTATTCTTCTCCACACTACCATCAACAACTTTCTTTACCTTGTAAAGCCAATGAGAACTCACAACTGACTTGTTCTCCGGCCTCGGAACCACGTCCCAAACACTGTTACAAACTATGGAGTCATACTCGTCCACCATAGTATCAACCCAAATCAGCTACTACACTGCTTCCTCAAAGGAAGATGGCTCGATCTCAACACATTCCCCAGCAAGGGCCATGTATCTAGTGTACCTCTTAGGTGACCTCCTCTGTCTAAGCTGAGAAGATGGTGCTCCCACATTCTCTCTCGCATCCTCCAACAATTTGTCAGCTTCTCTTGTGCACTTTTTTCCATCTTTGGAAGACTCTGCTTGAGTGGATGTCTCCACTCCTGGAACCTATGCATGCAGCTGCTCCGCATCAGTCTAAGGCTCCTCCTCCTTAGGAACCAACAGTTCCTCCACAGCTTGTAGTTGGAGCTCCCTCTCAAGGGAAACTCGCGTGGCCTTCTAATCATCAAACTTGAGATCTCTGCGAACCACTGTCCCTCGACTGGTAGGCAAGTACACCTGATAGTTGTGAGGTGTATCAGTGTACCCAAAACATATCCCCAACTCAGTTGTCGGCTCAAGCTTCTTCCATGCATCCTTTGTCACATGGCAATATATCGATGAGCCAAATATCCTGAAGTGACCCACATCTGGTCTCTTACTGGAGACAACTTCCTCAGGTGTCTTCATCCCAAGTATGTGATGTGGGATTTTATTCTACAAATAGACCGTTGTGTTGGATGCCTTAGCCCACAAGTGAAGTGGTAGGCCTTGGTCATGCAGCATTGCCCGTGATGCCCCTACAATAGTTTCGTTCTTCCTCTCGGCCACCCCATTCTGTTGTGGGTTATGAGGTGCCGTCAACTCTCGTTTAATTCCTTCCACTGCATAGAAGTCCTTAAACTCTTGAGAGACATATTCTCCACCATTGTTGCTTCTCAAGGCCTTGATCTTCTTCCTTGACTCTTTCTCGACCAAAGCTTTGAACTCACAAAACTTTATGAAAGTTTGGTTGTTCTTTTACATGAAATAAATCCAGCATTTACGAGAATAGTCATCAAGGAAAATCACATAATACCTTTGCTTCACTATGGATGCTGTCGAGAATGATCCACACAAATCAGTATGAACTCACTCTAAGATAGCCTCTGCTCGATTGTCTCGATCATGAAAGGAAGACTTAGCGTACTTTCCCAAGGTACAACCATTGCATGTGTTAACTTTCTCAAGTTTACCTTTGGGAAGTCCTGTAGATATCTGTTACATTATCTTCAAAGCCCCATGATGCAAATGACCCAACCACCTGTGCCACAACTCGCCAATGTCTTGGCTTTGCACCAATTCTGTTTTCATACTCAATGCTGCACAATCATCTAGCGCTAGTTTATAGAGATTTTTCACCCGAATCCCTATCCTCTTGGTCTGAACCATGGCTATGTGTCTTAGGAACGCCTTTCCTTTACTGAAGACAACATCGTAGCCTTTGTCCTCCAACATCGCGATCGATACCAAGTTCTTCTTCAGTTCAGGCACATACATCACATGTGTCAAGGTGAGAGGAGCTTCATGCTCCCTCTGAAAAGCAACCATGCCCACTCCTGAAACACTATACCTTTCGTCGTCACCCATCTCTATGCACATCTTGAGGTCTTTCTCCTCCAAGGCACTGAATAAATTTTTATCACCAGTCACGTGGAATGAGGCTCCATTATCAAGATACCAGACACAACCCATCATGATGACACAACCCATGCGATGAGGGTGAAGTCCATTTTGAACTGAGAGGCTAATGCCTCACCTTCCAATCCTTCCGAGGATCCCTTCTTGGACTTCTTCGATGGGAAATTAGTCGCATAATGTGCCATCTTGTGACAATTAAAGCATCTTACTTTATACATGTCAGCCTTCTTCCCTCCATTAGAAGAATTCGATTTGAAATGGGAAGCCTTCCCCTTCCCTTTCCTTGCCTTACTTGCTAAGGCCAGATTTTCTTCATCATCATTCTTGGATGAAGAACCATCTCGTGTGCTCCTCTTGATCTCCTCCTGCATAAGATCCGACCACAATCATTCCCAATCCAACAGTTTCTCCCTTCCATTCACAGAGTCCTTGTAGCTATTCCAACTCTTTGGAAGGCCAAGGAGAGCAAGGCTCACCATATTATCATCAATAGTAGTTATTCCCACACTGCCAAGCTCATCTCTACAGGTGGTGAGCTTGTTCAGATATGCGGAAATAGTATCCCCCTTCTCCATCCTGATTCTTCAAAGCTTATCCTTGAGCACCAATTTCCTCTGGTCACTACTGTTTTGGTAGAGGTCCTTCAGTGTCTTCCACATTGAAAATGGAGTATCCTTCCCATGGGGACTCGAGACAATATGGTCCCGAACTCCCTCAAGGATGATCTGTCTCGCCTTTGCCACACACTTCTTCCACTCAACCAACTCTTGTGCATTAGTTGAAGCTGGCTTTGGGATTTCTTGATCAATGAATTCCTTCAAGCCATTGTCTTCTAATACATCCTCCATTCTATTCTTTCCATTGCTATGTAATTTGAGCTACCTTCCAAGGCATACTTGAGTCTCAAGCCATAGAACACCATTGGCCAACCTTGAAGTATGATATGAATTCAATTTGCACCTGCAACCCCGAACTTCAAACTTTGATTCTCTTCTCATTATACTGTTCACAGCTTTGATACCATCTGATGATAGGTTAACACGATAATGCAATATAAATCAAAGCAGAATACCATAACCTACTTCTACTATCAATTTGTGGAAGCTTAAAGATCGAGTTGAACAATATAATCAAAAGAAGAAGAATCGATGGCACAATACACATGAAAATACTTTGGGGAAATCCGCAACTAAAAACCCCCACACTATTGTATTATCATACATGGTGGAAATACATAGGAATTATACAAAGCCTTAGCTCTCAGTACAATCCTCACATATGCTCACAGGCAATCTTGGCTTCTCTCTGGCCTTTCTCTCTGCCCTCCAAGCACCTATTTCCTTGCGCTGTTCCTTTTGGATGGTTAGCCTTTACCAAGTGGAAAACCAATCCTTTAAAACTGTGCAATCCTCAATGATGAATCCTTGACTACATGGATGAGTTTTCTCCATGAGAAAACACATTCAACTCATAGTACATTGTCCTTGAACATTTATCTCAATTGGGTCTTTCTCAGAATAGACATGCATGAGTTTCTGATGAGGGCATCTTCAATTAACTGGAGTAGCACTAGTTGAGTGCATTAATATATCAACTCACTATTAGTTCCTCAAATAGTTTGGAACTAATTTAACTGGACTTAACTCAGTAAAATGAGTTAACTAATTACAACTCAAATATAACTCAATCTTATCTCCTTAATTTAAGGGATAACTCTTGCATGACTTCAAAAAGACTTCTAACTTGAATTTCCCCAACTAATTAATTTAAAATTAATTAATTAATCATTTCCAAGTAGTTGTTAAGACTAAATTCGATTTTAATTCATAATTTAATTCAAGGACAAATTAAATTGGAATATTCTTGTTGCCATATTTCAACAGCACACCTCTCGGGTCACTTTCTACTGTGCTAAGCACACTCCGGATGGAAGAAGCAAACTTTGTTTGCCCTCCATTCCTGCTTTCATTTGAAATCTTCAATTGTAGTGTTTACAACTGTTTGGTTGATTCTGGAGTGGCAGCCAATGTCATGCTGCTCTCCATTGCCAAAAATATCAATGCGTAATGGAGCAAGACATCTGTGCAGATCATCCAACTCGATCAAACATCCGTACCAGCCATTGGTGAACTTCGAGATGTGATCATCCAGCTATCTCATGATGGCTGAGTACACGAGTGCATAAACATCATTGTTGTGGACATATCAGAATCATATGGCCTACTACTCAACAGAGATTGGTTCAACAAGCTGAACAAATACTTTTCTACAGACTAGTCGCACATGTTGCTTACGTACAAGGGAAAAAACAATCTAATCCAGGTGCTATATGAGAGATACATGAGGCACAATGTCACTCCCATCAATGGCGATAATCAACCATTGGCTTTTGCAGAGCTAATGCTCGGCAACTGCCTCTTGCAAACAACGCTGGGGTGTTATCCCGCATAGCCAGATGTAACCCCACCTGACACGCAGTTAGGTCTCCTTCCTTTCCCAACTAATGGAAATGAAACATGTACAGTACATTGTAACATTAATAGCATTAGTAGTAGTTTAATTGCATCGGACGGTCCGTGCACAGACGAGTTGTGGACCATGTACTTTGATGGATCAAAGACACAGGATGTCTCAGGAGCCGGATGTGTCTTGATTGACCCAACAAATAGAAAACATTTGATTTTAAGCCGCTTGGAGTTCGAGCGCACAAAAAACATTGCTGAATACAAAGCACTTATGTTGGACATGCGAAAGGACATCAGCCTCAACGTGGTCGCGCTCAAAGTGGTAGGTGATTCGAAATAGTGGTATGACAGGTACATAACACCATTCGTTGTTTATCACCTCATCTCAAAAGTTACCAGCAAGAGGTATGTCAAATGATCCCTAACTTCCAAGCATTTAATATCACTATTGTACCAAGAACGTGTAATGCAGCTACAATGCCTTAGAAAACACAACTTCTAGAATGTCACCGCTTAGGGATAGATTTACCGTTGAAATTTTGTATAGACCATTTATCCCAGATAACATAACTAATTTACCTGTGTTTGATGATGATCAACAGATATTTCATTTCATGGACAACGGTGAAATCTTCAAGGATGCAACGATAGGCGAAGACCAGCACGAACGATCTTTGCAAGTTGGGACGGAGATTAAGAAGGGCCACCTCATCCCCAAAGGTGTGGTACCTTTGGAAAAAACATATGACTTACAAAAACGATTTCAGGGGACAAGGAACAGCAAAACCCACATCTCTATCATGATGCACGAACTGATTAACTTGGTGACAGAACAAGATCCGGAGTTCGTCAATCTTCGTACGTGTTACAGGCAGCAGAAGCGGTAAGCCTTTGTCCACCTATTCAAACAGTATTGAGATGTGTTCACGTGGAAATATGATGATTTGAAAACTTACGACACACGAATAATCCAACACATCATTCTGATCAAAGAAGGGGTCGATCCATATCAACAGAAGCTGAGGAAAGTACATTCATCACTTGAACCCCTCATACAGAAAGAGATCACCAAGTTGTTGGATGCATGGATCATGTACAAAGTTCATCATTCTACTTGGGTTTCAAACCTTGTTCCTATATCAATGTAAACTTTGAAATGGGAACTATAAACTCAAAACGGGAACTCTGGCCAAAAAACCCCGAAAAAACATCAAAAATAGTGTTAAAAACGAAAAGTGTTGATGCTGGAATAACACCTTTTTTTGGGTAAATTTTCAACATGTTTTAAAAATGGCGGTCAAAACCAATTTTTTGCGCAAAAATTATCCAAAAAACACCCTCAAAACGAAAAGTGTTAATGCTGGGA
>APFE031237539.1:29147-49814 GCA_000404065.3 Pinus taeda
AAGACAAGCCAAGACAAGAGGACACAAGATGTGGCGCTAGCCAGGGACAAACCCCAATGTGGGGAAACCCTTGATAAATTCTTCTTATATGTTCTTCAATAGTTCAGCAGAGAGAGAGAGAGAGATAGTACGTTTACAACAGAAGTCAACACTTTGACTTGTCTAGATAAAGAGCATAGATCATCTCTTAGAAGATGATACATGAGATCAATTGAAGACATGCTGCTTCAACTGATTCTCCAAGGTGACTCCTTCACCTATCGATGTGTTGCATTTCATCATCATGTTGCACCTCATTGTGTTGCACCATGCTACACCCATCATCATTATGCTGCATCTCATCACGCTTCATTAATCATGATTGTACCCATCACTGTACTGCATTATGTGCCATCCCTACACCATGTTGCCATCCTAACCTATGTGTTGGTTGCACCTTGCTTGCTTGTTGTCCCTTGCTTGCTTGTTGTCCCTGGCATGCTTGTTGTCCTTAGCTTGTTGTTAAGTACCATACAACTATCCCAATGTTAGTTAGTTGTCCCTTGCATGCTGCTCTCCTTCGGAGACAAATGCTCTTATTGTTCTGGTAATTCCCGGCAATTTTGGCAGTTCTGGCTGTTCCGACTTTTCCAGCAGTTCTGGCTTTTCCAGCTTTTTTGACACTTCCAGCTTTTTCGGCTATTCCGGCTCTTCCGACAGTTCTAGCTTTTCCGTCAGTTCTGGTTTTTTTGGCTTTTCTCACTTTTCCCGCTTTTCCGGCAATTCCGACTTTTCCAGCAATTCCGACAATTTTGACTTTTCCAGCAGTTCTAGCAGTTCCAACATTTCCAGCTTTTCTGGCAAGTCCAACTTTTCCAGCATTTCCGGCTTTTTTGGCTTTTCCAGCATTTTTGGCAGTTCCTGCTTTTCTAGCATTTCCGGATTTTTCGGCAGTTCCGGCTTTTCCGACATTTCCAGCTTTTCTGGCAATTCCGGCTTTTCCGACATTTCCAGCAGTTCCGGCTTTTCCAACTTTTATGGCATTTCTGGCATTTCCATCTTTTCTGGATTTTTTGGCAATTTCGGCTTTTCCGACTTTTTGAGCAACGTAGAGCTTATTCTCCCATGACTGCATTTAGATCTAGGGCATGTTATCTAGGGCAACATATACCCTAGGGCACCCCCTCTAGCTCTCATCTTCATCAAACGCAAAACAGGATGAAGTGATATCACAAGAGTGAGTGTGTGTGACAAATGACTTCAAATCCTCTTCTATTTATACTAAAACGAAGATGATGAATAGACATATCTATTAGGCTTCTGAACCTACATAAGTTGCTGGCCCACTTGAAAATTTGTCCATAATAAAAATAAATTCATATCTTCATAAATACTTATTGGAATTGGATGATCTTTAGATCAATCCTACACCTCTCAATGAGAGGGATCCAATAAAAATATCAGTTGCCATTAATAAGATGACCCACATGGAATTTGGCCCTAGTTGTCAATTTTAATAAGCCATTACAATCTGCATTGTCTACAAGCTAATCAACAACCCTCCTACCGGTCAACTGGAGAGTCTAATTGGGCAGTGACTCCGGGACTCACTCTCCTCAAAAATTTCCCAAAAGTTGTAGACCTTACCCGTTCTGTTGATTGAGGAAATTGCGAAGACAGGCTAGATAGACACCCAATGTCTATCCCTGTCTCCCTCAAAAAATTGCACATTTTTTCCAGTTAGTTGGCCCAGAAAATTGCGTAGATTTCATGAGTAGTCCCTCAACTGCCCAGCAGCCTGGTCAGCTCAGAAACTGTGCAGAGGTGTTCAATAGGTCAACCTCCCAGCAATTGCATAGTTTTTGTCACCAGCAACCCCACAACCAACTGCTAGCTCCCTCTAGGAATTGCATAGTTTTTTCTGCCAAGCTCCTTTGTTGTCTACACTGCTTCCCTCTAGAAATTGCGTAGATCTTCCCTCTAGCCGAGCCAAATCCCATGAACAGTCACTGTTGATCCGAAATGTTCATCTCTGTCTCCCAGTGACTTTTGTGCAATTTTCACCAACAGTGCCCGGAGCCTGCATCCTATCTTGAAACTTGCCTTGCACAGTTTCATAGCCTTGTCCTCTCTCTCATTCACCTATATCTGAAAGTGAACAACAATTCATCATGGTAGACTAGTAGGTTTATGGATTTGATGTCGTCTCATCATGAGTGATTGAAGATATAGGTACATGGATATGACATGACATGACGATGGACAGGATGAACAAGGAGAGCATGTGCAAGGAGATGTGTTCGCGAGTGGACAAATAGACGATGCATGCAAGGGGAATTTGTCGCAAATGGATGATGAATGCGAGGATAAGTTTTCACAAATGGACGAACAAGTTAAGCATGCAAAAGTACAAGAAAGCAAGCGACATGCAGATGCAACATCAAGCAAACCCCAAGACCATCAAAGATTCCACACACCTCACCATGTGGAGGTGAAGTTGTGACACACCAAGAGAAAATCCATCACTTAGTAGCACTGCAGCTCGACATGGACACCACCAGTAGCATGAACATACCAACACTGTCATGTTGAGTCATGTCATGAGTCATGTCGACCACATCATTACTATGGGCCATATTGTATAAATCAATGTAATGTAATGTGGAAGTCCAAGATACCCACATGTCATACGAAGAGTAAAGTTGAAGAGTCAAATAAGTCAAATAGTCATGAGGGAAGTCAAACAGTCATAAGGGTCGGTTTTACCCTTGGCTATAAATACCCCCTCATTTATGCATGCAAAGACTTTTCACCTTGGGTCCTCCCACATAGACTTGAGAGTCTGTAGCCTTTTCTTTGAGGAGCGAGCAGTGGCTCCAACGCCCCTTTCACAAGGTTAGTGATGTATGGTGTATCGATGTGTCTTGGAACTTTCGCTTAATTCCAAAGCCAGATAACAAGCTAGCACGTTTTCACACATGTATTGTAACTGTTTGTAGGACTAATATTGAACACTTGTAATACATGTTGTTTTAACCTGTGTTAAGAAATTGAACTATTTGGGTTGCTCTAATACATATATATTGATGAAAATTTGTTGTATATGTTGTTAACGTTGTCCTACCCATGTGGGTTGCCTCACCGGACATCAGACAAAACCTTTCCCATAAACTTGTTATAACGACCATCGCACTCACGTGGAATGCTCTGCTGGGTGTTGTACGTGTTATATCCTCTTGTGCATTGAGACTGCCACATCTGTGTGGATTGCTCCTCCAAAAGTTGCGCATGTCCTGTTGTGTTGTGTGTCTCTGACATAGTTGGGATTTCCTCCCTTTCGACTAGAGACTCACCTCCACCCTCTCCCTCTGCAGTGAAAGAACCTTGACACAAGTAACACTAACAATCACCAGGCATGCAAACCTCGAAGACAAACCATAACACTCTCATGTGCTGACAAGTAAGAGCTAAGGAAAACATTTAAGGTAATGGCAACCGGGCCATCATACCGAATGGGACTCCTACACCAAACGATGTGAGGTCCAGTTGGGACTTCATACTAGGGAGATCCCCTGAATGTTGGCGGGTCCAGCACCATCAACATGCCCATACCAAAAGAAAAGAATGCAATTAGCACCAAATGGGTCTTCAGAAACAAGTTGAATGAAGGTGGAAAGGCAATAATAAATAAATAAAAATTGGTCTTTAAAGGGTACGCTCAAATTGAGGGCATTTAATTTAAAGAAACCTTGCTCAAGTTGCAAGATTAGAATCAATGAAAATGTTTTTTTTCATTTTTCAAGAACTTTAAAGTCTATCAAATGGATGTCAAGTTAGAATTTCTAAATGGAAATTGTGATGAACCTTGTGTCTTAAAAATGATAAGCAACCAATAGTTATAGTGCTCTTCGAGGGGGAAACCTCCTTTTATAATGAATCCAATGTATAACACGAGATTTTTATTATCCTAATACTAGGTCTCCCTCTCTCTCTCTCTATGTATACACACACACACAAACAATGTCTCTCCCCTTCAAACAAGTGGCGTCCTCAACAATTGTCTATTTTTGGGTGTTTTGCATGAACAACTAATATTTCCATGTTGTTTCTTCCACTGATAGGTTCTTCCATTTGATTATGTTCTCAATAATTGGTTGATTTCTCAAATGCTTAATCCTTGTTTCTAAGATTTTTTATGGTTATAGTATGATTTTTCCTTCTTCATTAATCTTTGGTAAAATAGTTTGGATTGGGATATTGTTATTCATTACCTCCTTTAAGTAAGAAACATGGAAGACTGGATGTACATGTGAAGATGGAGGCAACCCTAATTTGTAAATCATGTTTCCAATCCTTTGCAACACCTTATATGGCCCATAATACCTCAATGCTATTTTATTATCCTTCTTTTGTTTCCTAAGTGACATTTAAATCATTATAGTCTCACATCTACCCAATCCCCCACCTCGAATTCCCTTTCACTGCAATGTTGATTTATTTATTTTTCATGCAATTTTGTGGTATATTTAAGTTGTCCTTCAATATTATGATAACCTCTTATTGGTGTCATGTGTGGTCCTCTACTACTTGAGCCCTTATAGTCCCTTTCAAGGGTGGTGTGATGGATGGAAGATGATATCCATAAATTGTCATAAATGGTGACATTTTTTACGAAGTATGAAAGGATGTGTTGTATCTTCATTCTTCAAAGAGAAACCATTTGACATGTTGTGCTTGTTTATCAAATGCAAATCATCATAGATATCCTTCTAAACATTTATTCACAATCTCGATTTTGTTGAAAAATGTGTAACTAGGCTCGGTCTTCATAAATATGAAATGTACTTTTTTATTCTTGTATATTGTAAAATAAAATAAAATTATTATTATTATTTTTGGAGGATGGGTTTCATGCTCAAGGTCTTTTATTTTAAAGGTCAACCACCCATTGAGTGCATCTAGGGTTTGTCCTAGGTCAATAAATCAAAAGAGTCATTTTCATAAGTTGAAGACCCCATTAGGCACATTGTAACTTGTAAATAAAATTATTTTTGTCATTAAAATACCAAAATACCCTTCAATACCAAGTCGACCTATTTTGAGGAGCCATGTCCACCTTTAGAAACCTATATAAAGGAGGGATCTCGACCTCTTTGGAATACCTTCATCACTCAATCATCCAAGTGAATAAGAGGAGTAAGAAGGCAACGAAGAAGGAAGAGGACGAAGAAGACTTGTTTCTCGGTAGTTTATCTCTCACATGTGTGAAGGAAGGCTAGGGTTTATGTTGTTGGACTAGGGATTTTCTTCTACAGGTTCACTCTTGAAGAAAGAAGAGGAAGAAGGTCAGTGAAGGTTGCATTAGGTCATCCTCAAGCACTAGAAGAAGGAGAAATCCAAGAGAAGATCTGGAGAAGCCTTGGGGGGGCAAAATAAGCTCACAGGTGTGGAGCAGCTGCTACAGGGAGGTCCGAAAATTTCAGATGTGTAGTAGAGGCCGAAAAACAGAAGTTGGGGATAGAAGTTGTGTTGTTGGAAGAGATTTGACTAAGTTTGACTTGAACAAAGGAAGCAAATCATCCGAAGGGGTTAGACTTGGTCTTGGATGGTATTGGTCTTGGTATAAAGGTCTTGGAAATCATTAATTGAAGAATCAATAAGAAGAGAAGAGATATGTGGGTTTTCCTCTCAAGTGGATAGGCTTTGGCCCTGGCTTTCATCCTACATTATGTGTTCATGTGTACTATTTTTCTTCTTGTTTTGGTAGGTGTTTGATGATACACAAACATAATAATAAGTGAAGAAGCTAATAAATAAGAAAAAGCAAAAATACATCACAAGAAGTTATCAAGAAAAGAGAAATCATCCTAACTATTTCCCTTTAGATTTCTCGACAAATTTTTCCATCAAATTGAGGATGGTAAGATGAGTTGTGAGCCAATTGAGTACCCAAACAAGAAAATAATTCAGTCCAGAAATTTCCAGTGAAAATTGAATCATTGTCACTAAAAACAATCTTTAGTATTTCATATAGCTTTTGAAGCATTTCCATGAATGCTTCTACCACTGTACTTACTTTAAACAAATGAGAAAGAGAGAGAAAATAGGCATACTTTTCATTCAATCTACCATTACCATAATGAAACTCTTTCCTTCATATTTCGACAAACCTATAATAAAATCCATTGAAACTTCTATTCAATGTTGGCTTGGTATGGCTAATGGTTGAATGAGTCTTGGAAGGCTTGAATATTCCACTAATCTAACCCTAAAGTCACACTTGGAAGGCTTTTCACATAGTTGTTTGTCTTCCAATAGTGTTAAGATCATGTCAACATGTTGTACATTTTATTCTTAAGATTTGTTGTAAATTAATATGTCATCAAAAAATACTAAAAAAAAAATTCCAAGGGTGGGTCTGAAAATAGAATTTATCAAGCTTTTAAATGTTGAAGGTGCATTTGCAAATCCAAATGGCATAACCAAAAAGTCATAATGGCCTTCATGTGTTCTAAAGGTTGTTTTGGGAATGTCTTCTTGCCTCATGTTGATTTAATGTCCCAAATGGAGATCCAACTTAGTAAATAAAATTGCTCCATGCAATTCATTTAACATCATCATTAACATGAATAAGAAACTTATCTATGATTGTCTTTTTATTGTGCTTGTTGTAATCTAGACACATACGCCATGAACCATCATTTTTTATAACCACCACCGCTAGTGAAGAGAAAGTTCTCTAGCTAGGTTGAATGATACCAACTTTTAACATTTCTTGAATGATATCTCTATCTCACTCTCATGTGCATATGCATATTTGTAATATCGAATATTAGGTGGTATACTTCCAGGTTGAAAATGAATAGCATGGTCACAATATCGAGCAAGTCAATGATGCTTAGAAATCTCTCCAGATACCGTGGAATGATTGTTGATAATTTTTGGAGATCCAAAGGATAACATGACATATTTATAACATGGTTGTGATCCCAAGGGGGGATTCTAGATATTTGTTGGATATTTGTGATGCGTCCCTTTTGGTCTATGCAAGCCTTTCCCCCTCCTCCTCCACTGACTCCCCCTACATCCCTTCACTTATTGACTGTTGGTTCCCATAAGAATGCCACCCGTTGGGGGAGGAGCTTCAGGCTCCTCTATTCCCCAAGGCTATGCGGCAACGACTGCGCACCCTGACTTGACCACCCATGACCCCACTGCACTAAAAGAAAAATCCACCTCACAAAATGATAAGAGGAATGACTCTATCATGTAGCACACCTAAGAGCATTCAAAGCTTGTGCACCCTGAGCCTAAACATAGGAGCACCAACACTTGCAAGAAAAAATCAAAGAAGATACCCCTTCTGCACATTCCTCCAACATGATTAAATAGCAACATCTAGTACATGCAATATCATGCCTTGATCTGCAAGTTCATTGGAGTCTAGCCAATAGAAAAGATGCTCATGAACTGGATAGCCCAGAGGTGGAAACCCAAAGCACACTATGACCTCAAGTTGTGTTCCAAGGGCTTCTTCACGGTGGTATTTACTCGCCAAGATGACCTCAAAGTTGTCCTTGAAGGAGGACCATACTTTTTGAACTCGGCAAGTCTTTACATGAGGCAATGGATGTCGTGCTTCATCCCAAAAAAGGAGGACTTCTCCTGGGTGTCAGTCTGGGTGTGCCTCTACTCCCTCGCTTTCTAATACTGGGATCACAACACCCTCAAAGACATTGGTAACAATTTGGGGAAATTTGTCTCTCTCTCTGAGTAAACCCACCATGGCTTCTATGAAGCCTATGCAAGGATGTGCATTTACATGGACATTTGTGGCTCTCTCCCAGAAGTCATAGCCCTAGAATCTGAAGACAAAGACTAGCTTCAAACATTGGAATACGAGCACGTTCCCTTCAGATGTAGGAAATTCCATCAACATGTCCATTTTTTAATGGAATAGCCACTCAAAAACCCCAAACCATTAGCCTCCAACCCTAGCTAACCAGACGAGGATAGCTTCCCCAATCTCCCCCCCACCACCCCCCCACCCCCCCCCCACCCCCAAATGGAAGCATGTGAATAATAAGGGACAAACCTCGCAGACCAAGTGACCCAAGTCAAGCAAAAAATTTGAATCTTTGTAATATCTTCCTAAGGATACCACAGACATCCCTGAAGGGTCGTTTGATGTTGAACCAAGCACATCCCAATATCTAGACATGGCTACAAACAAAAGGAAAATCCAGAAAGCCACAGAAACCACAATGACACAGGACCATCCAACCTAGGAAGAAGACACTCTTATGGCCAAAGAAGAAGATCTCACAAACTCATCTCACATACCTTGAGGAACTAGACCTCGTAGCCATGGAACATGCTTGTCGCAGGAACGCAGCCAATATGATTCCTAACAAGCCAATCCATCTCCTCGTCGCAACTATTCATAAATAAAAAGCCAAACTGCATCTAGGAGTTCATATAATAACAAACAAATAAGGAAATAAAAGTGGAAAGGAATTCAAAAAGCGAGGCAAAAAATCGAACCTCCAAAGACTAGACACGCTTGGTCGGAAGCTAGTGGAATCATAGGAATATAAGCAGATCTCGGAGATATACTCCTCTCAACCAATGATATCTCCATGAAGATCGTATCCTGGAACATAAGGGGAATGAAGAACTCGTCAATGCGCAGAATGTTTCGTAGGAAGATCTATTAGGACTGACCTACAATATTGCTCATCTAAGAAACTAAATGCTCCAGTAAAGAGTTCACTTTCATAATATCCAAGATCTGGAAAGTTGCCAAAAGCATAGCAATGGACATGGAGGATTCCTCTAGAGGCTTGTTCATTACATGGAACATGTCCCAAATAGGTATGGAATTCATCTCCCTTAACCCATTTGTTATTACATCCTCCTTCCATCTGCTCGGAATGAACGTTCATGGCTCCATCTTGAATATCCATGGAACCCAGACCCCACCCAAAAAGTTAGCCCTGCCTAAACCCCTTTCATCCCTCAAGACCGTTCTAGACCCCTCAAAATTTATTATTCGTGGTGACTTCAATATCATCACCTCCCTCCATGAAAATAAGGGGGGTCACCACTAATTAGACCATGAGTCTGAAATGATAAACCCCTTCATTGAGAAATCAAGCATTGTTGACATCAAAACAACCAATGACATATGCACCTATACCCAAATTTCCTCCCACTTATATAGATTCCTTGTCTTTGAGGATTTCCTCCTTAATGGATAGGAAATTTCTACAACCATCCTCCCCTATGTAGGCTCTAACCACTAGCTCATAGCCCTTGCATGGAGAACCTTCGAAAAGCCCTTGAAAAAACCCTTTAGATTAGAACAAATTATGGTTCACTGATCCTAACATCATCTCCAAGATTTAGGGATGGTGGAAAGGAATGGACATTCGCAAGGGGTAAAAATGTACCTTTTAGCATAAACTCAAGCAAGTCAAGCTCATAATTAAAAAATGGAACAAAGAAGAGTTCAGAAACATCTTTCATGAAAAAGAGATTTTGGAAAAGGAAATGGCCTCTCTTTAGCAAGAAATCATCCTCAATGGACACACTAAGGAAGCCGCCTCTTATGAGGATTCTCTTCTCAAGCAGATGAAGGATCACTACAAACAAGAGGAAATATATTGGAAGCAGAAGTCCATAATTTTTTGGCTAAAAGAAGGAGATCGCAACACCTCCTTCTTCCATAAATCCACCATTCAACATGGGGCCAACAATTGAATATCCCTCCTCAGAACTGAATCAGGCACAATTATAGAAACTCAAGAGGACATTGAACACGAGTTGGTCAACCACTTCTCCAACATTCTCCAAAGGCTAACAACTCAATGTAGGGATGCAATCAATCCAATATTAGCCAACATCCCCCATCTAGTCACAACAAAGAACAATGAAGCCCTCATATGGCCAATCTCGGAATTAGAGGTCTCGGAAGCCCTCTCCCAAATGGCAGATAGAAAGGTCCCTAGACCAAATGGATTCACAATTTGTTTATTCAAATGATGTTGGCACAGTCTAGGGGAGGAAATCCATGAGATAGTCTAGGAGTCCAGAAGTTCTAGATCCATTCTGCAGGCCTTCAACACCACATTCCTAGCTCTCATTCCAAAGGAATACAATGCAGCCTCACAAGTTAAATACAATCATATAGCTCTATGCAATTTCATATATAAATTCATAGCCAAAATACTCAAGCCTCTCCTTCCCTCACTCATCTCTCGGGAGCAGTCAGGATATGTTGAAGGCAAGCCAATCCTCGATGGCATCATCCTATCTCATGAAACCATCCATTCTCTAAAAGTCCTAAAAAATCCTAGTATGGTGCTAAATTTGGACATGTTCAAGGCCTTTGACAAAATAAGTAGGAATACATTGAGAACATCCTAAAATTTGGCTTTGATGCTCCATGGATTGAATGGGTTATGCCTCTCATCTTCACCCCTTTCTTCTCCATCATGATCAATGGATCTCCCTTTGAAACCTTCCTTTCTCTAGAGGCATTTGTCAAGGTCACTCGCTCTCTTTGTTCCTCTTCATCCTCATGGAAAATGGTCTTGGTCACGTCATCAATTATGTTATGTCTGAAGGTGCTCTCAAAGGCCTATCTATCCATGGTAACTTTGAACTCTCCCACCAACAATTCATTGATGACACTCTACTCATGAATCATCCCTCAATCCAAGAAGCCGGGAAGATCAAAGACATCCTCAACCTATTTTCGTTGGCCTTTGTATTAGACATCAATTGGGATAAACACAAAAATCTTCTTCTTCAACACCCTGGCCATCACTCAGCATAATATACAATGCATCCTTGGCTTCTCCTCAACGAATCTCCCCTCCAAGTATTTGGGAGCCCCCCTCATTGACTTTGTAATCAAGCACTCCTCCTAGCATGATTTGATCGACAAGCTATCCTCCAATCTTAGATGTTAGACCCATCAAGCCCGCAACAGCTCCAACAGGCTCATCCTCCTCAAATATGTCCTCCAAGCTATGCCCCTCTATCTTTTTTCAATCCTAGCCACTCCAAAATGGGACCTCAAAAGTATTAGAAACATTCAACGAACCTTCTTCTGGGGAGGATCTGAGCTCGAGCACAAATGGCCCTTAGTCAAATGGGACACCCTTTGCCTCCCAAAAACACATAATGGTATGGGGCTCAAGGACCCGGAGAAGGTAAATACAATCATGGGAGCCAAGATCTAGTGAAAATGAATCAAACACAAGTAGGAACCATGGACCAAACTCTGGCAAGGAAAATATGCCAACACTCCCCAACAATACCTGGTCCACTTATCCTACATCCCTTCCAGCTCGCTAATCATTTGTCCACTCAAGCTCACTCTATGATCCACTCCCATTTCTTCTAGGAGATTAGGGATGGATGTACAACTGATTTCTGGAATGACTCCTGGAAACAACAAGAAAGTTTGGCCAATTTCCTCCCCAACCCTCTCAGCTAGGTGTTAGTATCTACTGCAAAATTGTTCAAATGGTGCCAAATGATGTCAAAAGAATGCAAAAGAGCATAGAATCTTTCAATCATCTTCCAAGCCACATAACGACTCAAAGTCCACATTGAACCCTCTCCATTGGAAACTTGTGTGAACAAGCTTTCCAACAATATGTGGAAGTCCAAAAATGGACTCATGGATCAAAATATATGGTCTTCTAAAGTTTTAAGGATTCAAGCCTTAGGAAAGAAGGAATATCGGACGTCTGATATCGGAGATCGCATATCGGAGGTCCAAATACATCAAAGAACAGTGATCGTGCATCAGAGCAACATGGCATATCGGTCCATCACATATCAGAGGTCTAATATATTGGAGGTATAACAATATCAAATATCATGGATTTCCCACTAGAGCATCCAACATATTGGCAACCACATGTCAACGATTGCAAATCGCATATCGGAGCTCAGAGGGGATCGACACATTAAAATATCTCAACATCAGCAATCAGATATCGAAAGTTCTAAAAGTGAAACCTTTTAAAAGGTGTGACAAGGTTAATGTGTTGATAGTGTAAAATCGTCGAGCGACTCAAATATAAGTTTATAAAGGATTTCATAGCAAAACCAAGGGTGGAAGAGCCCTTTTCTCTCTCCTCCAGTAGAACGTGTGGCAGCAGAAGATTGGCTCTGATAATGATGTGTGGCAGCACAAGATTGCCTGTGATAAGGACACGCGGTGGCACAAGATTGGTTTCAATAAGGACGCGTGGTGGAACAAGATTGGCTCTGATAAGGACACATAGCATCTGACGTCAATATTATGTGGCGATATGTCAAGATACATGGGATGTAGTTTTGGCATTTTGAGGGGCCTAAGGGGACAAATCTATGTGACATGTGTCACCACTCAGGAAGTGCCACATGGAAATTATGACATCATATCCGAGGTCACATATCAAAAGATTAGAAATGTTGCAACTCCAAAGTTATTTCTCCGACTAGAAACCTTCGATAAAGAGGGGCTCTGATATTAGGCTAGCACACGATCACAAGAACAACTTAAAGGAAAGCGGTGCAAATCACTTTACAAAGGAAACATGGCCCTCGGGTAGGAAAAAGAGGCCCTAGCGCCTTAAGGCTAAGCACCAAGTCATAACCCTCGGTCCTATGATGAAGAAATGTAGAAAGGTGCTAAACAAAAGAGGCCAAAGGGTATCGGGGCTCGTTGTCTTGTAATGTTTTTAAGAGTAAAAGACCTAATGAGTAAAAGCTCTAATAAGTGTAATACAGAGAGTTTAAAGAGATGGATGAGTCAGAAGTTGTGTTACAGAGCATTACTAAAGTCATCACAGGGGATCACTCCTGGCTCTAGAAAATGGGGAATTCAAGTTGTTAAGGAGGAAAAAGATAGGTGAACCAGCCGAGTAGCTGAAGCAAAACATCATGGCATAGATGTGGCCTGATCAGGGGCCATCATAGGAAGTGGCATGGAGATATTTTTCTATAATCATCATTCAGTTCTTCCCATGTTTTGTTATTCTGTTTTTTTTTTTTTTTTTTTTGTTATTGTTGTATTTTAAAGAAAGGAATCATTTTGTTCCAATGATTTGGGCAGCAGAGACTTCACACACGGAGACAGCTAGTCAATCAGACAGGTGGAACTTGGCCAAGATATTTTTGTAAATATTTTCATATTCTCCCTTCCCTTATAAAAGGAGGGAAGAAACACTTAAAGAAGGTTCAAAGTTTTTGGAAAGACTTCTCTTAAGGGACCTTTTTCTAGTTTCATGAAGGCATGTATGAATATTTATGTACGCACTTTTCTCGAAATATTAATACAAGATATTTGGTGATTCCAACTTATTGGATTGCAGTATGTTCATCTCCCTCTATATTTTCATATGTGTTAAATATTCCTCTAAAATTTCATGTCACATAGCTGCTAGATATATTTCTCATTAGATACATATTCATTTAGATCAAGCTATTGATGGATAATGCCTATATTAATGTGGGAATTCAGTCTTTAAAAAGTGCTCCATGTATCTCAGCATTCCATAAGAATTTCCTTACTTTCGCTTCTCTCCAAACCGAGATATACATAATTCTTAACATTTAAGCTCTGTATGATAGATTTCTCCTTTATTTTCTTCTACCATTACATTTGTCTCAACAATTAATTTGCTGCAAATTCTTAATTTGCTTTGGCCACCACTAGTTGAAGATTATTTCTTGTGTACTCATGTGTGTAACTTTGCTTCATACATTGTATCTTTATGAATGGTTCTGAATCAATCCTCTTTGAATTACTTGTGACAAACTATGGTATTGTAAGTCTTTAAGCTAAATCGGATAGCGTTAATTAAGATGTCCTAGGCATTGGTCTCCCATCAACCCAGAGGTTGTCTCTAGGAGTGACAACATCTTTTTGGCGTTGTTGTTGGGGAACGAATTAGAGAATTTTTCCCCTAGGTACAACATTCATACACTCTTTGATAAGGTGAAAAAAGATGTGTCGGTTGTAGATCTATCACCTCGGCGATTCCACTCTCAAATATTAAGTTCATCATCCTGGCTTTTAAGAGGCCACATGCCCACTCAGATACCTCTCAGCGAAGAACACCATCTGTATCTAACCCAGAAAGACTAATATCCAAAAGGATTTGGAGGGAGAAAACCCCCAATACTAAAGTTATTGTCTCTTCGTTTCCTAAAACATCCTCATCCAACTCACGTAATGCCATAATTCATTGCTCTGATTTAACTCCTATAGTCTTGGTATATCCTTCAGAAAGTGGTCATCTATTTAGTACTGCCTCCCTAGAGGTCAAGGAAGAATAAGTTTCATTTAGCACCCCTTATCTGTCATTTCCTCCCCTCCCTAAAGTTTAGGAGGTAAAATATATCCTCTAGAACAGTGAATAGTTTCTTATTCCACGGTCAATCAAATGCCTTGCAATTGGTCATACCTTATAGACCCCTAATAAATCAAACACCACCACCTCTACTCCAAATGGTTGTCCCGAGTTTCATATTAAACAAATATTTTCCTTTAGACCTGGCTCGTCCTTTAAATGATATGCCACAAGACTATCTCGAGCTCCTTCCCAAGTTTAATGAATAAGTTGGCATATCAATGCGGAGACACATGGAAGTATTTTGTGCTTTTACAAAAATTTGAATGTCGAGCACCAAGATGTAGTGCTAAGGCTCTTTGTCCAATATTTGGATGGGGAAACAGTAAATGGTTCAAATCCTTGACGAATGCTTCCATTACCACTTGGGAAGAAATGGGTAATTCTTTTATGCAGAAATGGGGAGAGAAGAGAGATCATGGATACATTATTATTGAGTTCAATGTTATGAAGAAGAAACCTGATGAGGATATCTCATATTTTATAAAAAGGTTTAATAAATTGTACAATAGTCTACCTGCTGAGATTAAACCTCCACAGGTCGTTGCTTGAGTATCTTTTGTTGGGGCCTTTGAATCAGAGTTTAGCTTCACACTCAGAGAGAGGAAGTCCCATACCTTAGACCATATTCAAACTGATGCTCTCGAGGTAGAAGCAAATTTTACATCAATAGGGAAGTCAAGAAGCAAAACTGACCCTGGAGAGAAGAAAAGGGGGAAAGAGGAGGTAGCTTCCTCAAGTCATGGAAGAGAGACCCAATAACATAAGATAGAGGAGATGCATAAGTTGATAAAGAACTTATCAAATAAACTTAAGAAAAAAAATGGAGCTAGAAAATAAAATACTTCAACGATAGAAATTCCTGGTTGCTAATCGAGGCTTCAATCCCCAATAAAGAAGACCTCCCCTATAGATATTTCAAAGTGAGAGGAAATAACAACAAGACCACATCCATCCTCTATTACATATAGAAGATGATCTAGAGGAACAAATACAAGATGCCAACGAAGTTTAGCGGAACATGTATTCCTCTTTCTATGATGAACAACAAGAACTTAGAACATATGAAGAAGAGGAGAATGAGCTTGATGAAACATGGAATGATGGTGATATTGATGATTATTGCAATTAATTCGATGATTTCATGCAGGATCAGTCACATAAGAAATACGATCCTCGGTCATCTAGAAAGAGATCGAGGGGACAAGACCAAAATGAAGGCACTTCCTCCTAAGAGCCTCCTAAGCCAGTTGACAAGGGGAAGGGGCCTTTAAATTCAATTATTCAAAAAAAGAAGGAGTTCTCATAACCAAACTGCCATAATCTCGATGTCCTCAAAGAAGAGAAATCGCCTCCCCCTTCTAGGCCCATCCATGAAAAAAAAGATTTGTAGAAGTTAGAACTACAGAAAAAGGCTCATACATCTTTAATGCTCAAAAAGAGCTTGAAAAATTCAAGATCTTGGTCCCATTATCTAAGATTTTGAAACAACCTGCCTATAAAGCCCAAGTTTCTCAGTTCATGTTTCCATCTGCTTCAATCCAACCACCTGATAGTTTGAAATGCCAAGAAGAAAGGCAAATGGTCATCTTTGGACCCCATGTCGAAGAAAAATATCCCTCCACAATGCCTTTTTACGTTACTCTAGTAGTACACGATCTCCTGCTTCATAATTGCATGTTGGACTCGTGTGATTCTCATAATTTGATGCCATTGTCAGTAATGGAGCAAGCAGGTCTAAAGATAACTAGACCATACAAATAACTCTACTCTTTTGACTCTAATAGGGTAGAGTCCTTGGGAATGATAAAGGACTTGGTGGTGAATTTGGCCCAAATCCCAGTAAAAATTATAGTCATGGACATTGTAGTAGCTGATATCCCTGCAAGGTTTAGTATGATTTTGTCCAAATCTTGGGGATCAAATATTGGAGGTTCCATCAAGCTTGATCTTACCTATGCTACCATCCCTATCTTTAGTGGAGAATCAAGGAGACTGTATAGGGAATCAGGGTTTGTTAAAACAGTTACGAAAGATGATTGCCCAAATAATTCTCCTATGTATGGGAAAGAAAGGGATCTCTCCTGCTTAATGCTAGAAGAATATGATTTTATTTTAGAAGAAACACAGGTACAACTAGTAGCCAAATTAGATTAGCAGCTCAGAGATTGTAGAAAAGTCTAGAAGTTGGATTTTTATGGTGCAAATTCTAAAGAAGGAAATGGAGTAGGAGTGTTTTTGATATCTCCATATTGTAGCTTCATTCCCCTCTCACTCAAATTGGAATTTGAGGCAACCAATAATGTGGTAGAGTATGAAGCATTACTACTAAGCCTACAAGAAGAAAGAAATTTGAAAATTGAATGCTTGACTATGTTTGGAGACTCGGAACTGGTGGTAAATAAAATCAAGAACCAATATCAAACTAAGCACCCCAAGCTAAGGGCTTACAGAAATAAGGTTTGGGATTTAATTGACAACTTCTTCCTAGCTTTTAATGTTCAATTCTTGCCTAGGAAGGAAATCGAATGGCTGATTCCTTGGCTATATGATCTATGTGGATATTGGTGGCCACCCGCCTATTCCACTTGGACCCCCACCATTGTTTCTTTTAGTTTTCAGTTTCCTTATTTGTAGCGCAATTTACTATTTTTTACAGTTTTCAGGTCCTGAACTTCCAGAGCCATTTTGAGGCCCTAAATGACGTGTTTTTGGGAAAATCAAGAGCAACATGGGTCATCAACCATTGTTTCTCACTCAAAAGTTGTAGTCTTGGATAGATCTTTCTAGTGAGGTATTGTGCACGTCAAACAGAGATCGTATGCCAAAGTTACGACCCCGGGAAGTTGATGTACCAATTTACCCAAACGGGGCCCATAGTTTGGCACTTCATCCCCTAAGGTTAGGGTTTTGGATGTTTAGGGTTTTCCATTGTTTCTCAATAGTAAATAGGCCTTGGATCCTCATTGTAACACAGTTCATAGGATGTAGCCGCCACATCTCTTCTCAGAGATAAGCTACCATCGCCCGAGCTAGTCTTATTTCCATTATGTTTGTAAGCATATTTCATTATTTGATATTAATTAAATGAAGTGTTATTTCTACTGCATCTTTGTATTTATGGTTATATCTGTAATTTGTTGCATTTCTGTTTAAATCCATATCAATGGTATCATAGCGGTCTGCTCTTTCTCTATTTTTCTTTGCATGTCCCCAACAACGTCGAGATATAAGGAATTAGGGCTTGAACTGGTTGGACCTTTACAAGACTAGCCTCGCAAATCCCAATGACCTCCCATGGAAAATGAAAAGAAAGACAAGGGGGTAGGTGATCCTATCAAAATATTGCTCGAAGAAGCCCTCGAGCGATAAAGGAACGCGATGATGGACAACTTTGCAGATCCTTCAGCGGCTACCCAAGGGCGACGCATCTACTTCTGGAAGCACCGGACCCTTTAAGGTGCAATTTAACTTTCACATTCCAATATTTGAGGGTTAGATAGATGCCGGGAAAAGATCACTTTTTCACTTCTCAAAGCAGCCCCCCACGTCAAGGACTGGTGGGAAACCTACTGTGAGCAGAAGGACGAAAGTACGAACTCACTATTTTTAGCTGCACTCACTTGGAACTTGTTCTGGGATGCCATCAAGGAGCAGTACCCTATCAAGAGCTATGAGGATAAATACATAAAGTGGACAATGTTACGACAGGGAAGGGACCAAGATGTGACAAAGTTTACCAATGTTTTTCATACCCTTCACACAAAGTTGGGTATCAAGGATTGTGAGAAGCATTTGGTTCTCAAGTACCGTGACTGCCTACATAGGTACGTCTAGGACGAGATGGAGTTCCTGGACATCTCCTCACTAAGCACGACATACTAATATGCTGTCAAGATCGAGCAAAGGTTTAAATAGAAAAAGCAAGACTTTGGATCTGGGAATCCAAAGCAAGGGAAAGGTGCCCCCAAACCATAGAACAAAGGACAAAGCCAAGGCACGGTAGCCTAGGACAACCCGCCAATGCCGCAAACAAAAAACAACACCATGAAGCCGAAGAAGGACACAATAAAGTGGTGTGAGTTCCATAAGAGCTCCACTCACAACACAAGTGAGTGTCGGACCAAGCAGCCACTGGTGGCTGAGTTAAAGGCTTCGGAATGAGATGCATGTTTTGACTCTGAGTCAAAAATCGACAAGGGGAATGACAAAGGGAAGCAGATTATCAATGTGGAGCTTAACGCCATCGTTGCTACCACTTAGATCCAAAAGGAGGAACCTGAAGACCCAGAGGAGGAGGAGTGCCTCTTCCACTCCTAGATGTGGGTAAAGAGTTCCCCACTACAGTTCATTGTCGACAGCGGGAGCCAAAAGAACCTCATTTTGGCAGAGGTTGTGAATTGTCTGGGCTTATCGACCACAGCACATCCACAATCGTACACCATCTGGTGGCTTCACCAAGGACGGGATCTTCACGTGAGCCAACAATGTCGCCTTCCATACAGCATCAAGCCCTTCACGGATGAGGTATTATGTGACATTGCTCCCCTTGATGTTTGTGATGTATTATTAGGCCAACCATACTTATGGAAGCGACATGTTGTGCATGAGTCAAGGCCTTGTGTTGTTATTGTTACTTTGGGAAATAATTTGTACAGGATACCGGAGGTAGCACCACCTACCGCCATCTCTTTGGTTACTACAAAAAAATGCAGTAAGCTCATTCCAAAAACCGGGAAATTCATTTTCCTAATGATATGCCCTTAGGGAAAGAAGGAGGCGGTGGCCATGACCTCTAGACAGGGCCTCTCCGCATGACAACAATAGATGGACAAGGTGGTGGAGGAGTATGATGACATCTTCACCTCCACCGCAAGGGTGCCTCTGCACTGTCAGGCCAAGCACTCCACCGATCTGACCCTAGGTGCGTTGTTGCCAATGGACCAGTCTATTGGCACTCCATTCTAGAGAATGATGAAATTAAGAGGTAAATTCAAGAGCTACTGTAGAAAGGTCACATCTTTCCGAGTTCATCACCCTGTGGGAGCCCAATCGTGTTGGTACAGAAGAAGGATGGGACTTGGAGACTCTGTATTGACTATTGGGTATTGAATAAGATCACTGTCTGGAATAGGTACCGGATCCCACGGATTGATGACCTTATGGACCGACTAAAATGGGCAAAATATTTCAGCAAGATCGACTTGAAATCATGATATCACTAGGTATCAATCGAACCCTCTGATGTGTGGAAGACTGCCTTCAAAGCCAAGGAGGGCCTTTTTGAATGGTTGGTTATGCCTTTCGGGTCGACGAATGCTCCTGCAACCTTCATGAGGCTGATGGATGACATATTGTGGCCATTCACCAACTCATTTGTAGTGGTATACTTGGATGACATCCCGATCTTCAACTAGGGTTGGGAAGAGCACCTCCACCACATCCGACAGGTTCTCCAAACACTACAGCAACACAAGCTATGTGCCAATTTCGAGAAATGCACTTTTGGCATGACCCAAGTTCAGTATCTAGGATACATTATTGGTGAACGGGGGGTGCATGTGGATCCAGCCAAGATCTAAGTCATTCAGGATTGGCCAGCTCCAACCACTCTGACAGAGATCCGCAACTTTCTGGATCTTGCCAATTTCTACCGCAGGTTCGTGTTGGGATTCTCTCATATCACTTGGCCCTTGAGTAAAGTCACCAAGGGAGGAGTGAAAGAAAAATTCTTTTAGTCTGAATCTCAATAAAAGGCATTCAAAGAGTTGAAACATCGCCTTTGCTTTGCACCAGTGCTCACATTACCAGACTTGCAACAACCATTTAAGATCGAGACAAATGCCTCTGACTATGCTATTGGGGTAGTCCTTACTCAACAGGGGCATCCAATGGCATATCACAGTGAGACACTTTCAGACACAGTCTGAAATTATCCCACTTATGACAAAGAGATGAATTTCATTGTGCAGGTCTACCGACAATGGAAACATTACATTTTGGGGAAGGAAACGGTCATCCACACAGACCACCGACCCCTGCAGTTCATACAGATGCAAGGGAAGTTACTGAATGATTACCATCGGAAGTGGTCCACATACCTGCAACAGTTCCATTTGAATATCAAGTATAATAAGGGAAGCACCAATAATGTTGTAGATTGCCTCAGCCGACCACCGATCATGGTGTTAACCACCGTGCTCAACTCTTGTGGGCACGAGACTTTTGATTGGCCACTTCTCTACAAAAGTGACCCAGAATTAGCCACACA
>APFE031237539.1:52756-103716 GCA_000404065.3 Pinus taeda
CAAGTTTAGCAGAAGTTTCCTCATGTCATGGTGGAACTCAAGGTAATGGGGGCCATTGCTTTCTAAGGGGGGAGGAATGATCTAGGTGGATATTGGTGGCCACCCACCTATTCCACTTGGACCCCCACCATTTTTTCTTTTAGTTTTTCAACTTCCTTATTTGTAGCACAATTTACTATTTTTGGCAGTTTTTTGGGTCCTGAACTTCTGAAGCCGTTTTGAGGCCATAAATGACATTTTTGGGGAAAATTGGGAGCAACATGGGGCATATATTGATGTTTCTCACTCAAAAGTTGTAATCCTCAAACAGATCTTTCTAACGAGGTATTGTGAAATTCAAACGGAGATTGTATGCCAAAGTTACAACCCTGAGAAGTTGATGTACCAATTTACCCAAATGGGGCCCATAGTCTGGCGCTTCATCTCATAGGGTTAGGTTTTTGGATTTTTAGGGTTTTCCATTGTTTATCAATAATAAATAGGCCTTGGAGTCTCATTGTAACATAGTTCAGAGGATATAGCTGCCACATCTCTTCTCAGAGATAAGCTACCATCGCCTGAGCTAGTCTTATTTCCATTATGTTTGTATTCATATTTTTGTATTTGATATTAATGAAATGAAGTGTTATTTCTACTGCATCTTTGTAATTATGGATATATCTATAATTTGTTGCATTCATGTTTAAATCCATATCACTATAGCTACCAATCATTTTAAGCCACCGAAAAATCCACTCAGATATGAAGTTGAAGTTAGGTACAGACCCTCAGTGCTTGACAATGTGAGACATTGGCAAGTGTTCAAAGATGATGAACAAATCAAGTGTTTTATGGAAGTGATTGAGGAATTCTCAAATTCTGTGATTGACCAAGAAGAAGAAGAAGAAACAAAGGAATATCCAGCCGCTTGGGAGGAAATCATTGCAAGGCATAGAGTTTTGTATAAGGGAAATGCCATTCCCGTGGCCTAGTTCCTTTGAAGAGATTATTCAAATCCAGCGACGTGGCCTCAAAACTTGTTGAATAGGGAGTTGATGAATAGGTGGAGGATTGCAACATCGGCTCAGAGAACGAACCCCGGATGATCAAGTTGTCAAAAGGGATCCCTTATCAATATAAACAGAGGTACTTAAATCTCTTTAAAACCTATAAAGATGTATTTTCTTGGTCATATGATGATTTAAAGACTTTTGATACAAATGTTATTCAACATAAGATTCCCTTAAAGAATGGAATGAAGCCTTTTAAGCAGAAACTCAGACAGATCAATCCATTTTTACTCCCATCCATCGAGAATGAAGTAAGGAAGTTACTTCATGTAAGATCATTGTACCATTAAGGTGCTTAGAGTGGGTGGCAAACCTGGTTCCTATCAGGAAAGAGAATGGAGAGATAAGACTATGTGTGGATTTCAAAAACCTTAACAGAGCTTCATTAAAAGACAATTACCCATTGCCAAAAATGGATTATATATTACAGAGGGTAGTTGGATAAGCTTGGATGTCCATGATGGATGTCATTTCAAGGTGTACTCAGGTAGCAGTGCATCCCGATGATCAGAAGAAAACTGCATTCGCTACACCCTAGGGGACCTTCATGCATGCAAGAATGCCTTTTGTCCTGATAAATGCAAGAGAAGGCTTCAAAAGGGAAATGGATATAGAATTTGTGGGAGAAAATTACAAATTTGTAGTGGTCTTCCTGGATTATATCACAGTTTTTTCTAAAACGGATGAGGAGCATATTGAACATTTGAAACTCACTTCTGAGAAATGAAGTATGGGGTGTCTCGAAATCCAAATAAATCTTAGATCACTCTGAGCGAAGTTAAATTGTTGGGGCATATAGTAACACAAGAGGGGGTGAAGATCCATCCTAAGCGTGTGGAATCCATCAGCCACATTTCCTTACTTAGAAATAAAAAGGAGGTCCAATTTTTCTTGTGAAGGATTAACTTCTTGAGGAGATTTATACCCAATTATGCAAATATAGTAAAATGTATCACGAAGATGTTGAAGAAGGAGAACGAATTAAAGTGGAGCCCAGATTCGCGGGAATCCTTCTCTAGGATTAAGAGAGATTTGCAAAGGTTGTTGTGTTAGTCATCCCAGATTATTCAATACCATTTTACATATTTTCTTTTGCCTCCCCTCAGACTATAGTCATTGTGCTATTGCAGAAGAATAGTGAAGGTCACAAGTAGCTTATAGCCTTCTTCAGTGAGGTGATGCGGGAGGCTAGATTGGAATATAATATTTTGGAAAAATAGGATTATGCCCTTGTCAAATATTTGAATGCCTTTACAGTTTATGTTTTACACTCTAACATTGTAACTTATGCTCCAACAACAGTTGTCAAAGACACCCTGGTGCAAGGGGACAATGATGGAAAAAGAGGTAAGTGGATTGCCAAAATCCAAGAGTATGACATGAATATCAAGCCCACTACACTCATTAAAGGATAGGGATTGGCCAAAATCTTATTAGAGTCTAATTTAGCTTGGGGATTAACCTATTAATAGAAGAAGATGAAGAGGAGACACAACAACCAATGATGAAGACATCGACCCAAAAAATTCATATCAAATATGAAACATCCGCCTGGAATAAGGATGTCATCCACTATCTACTATTCTTGAGGTGCCCAATGAAGATGGATAAATCCAAGTATAGAGAATTAATATTACAAGCCTAGAATTTTATTATATCCAATGGGCAACTATACTGGAAAGACTGGGTTGGAATTCTACGTTTGTGTTTGGTAGAAACAGAAACACAAAGGGTAATTGATGATTTCCATAGTGGCATTTGTGGGGGACACTATAATTGGAAGACCACCATGAATAAGATATTGAAAGTAGGATTCTATTGTCCTAAACTATTCGAAGAAGTTCACTCTTATGTTCGGGCCTAACAGTAGTGTCAAGTGTTCTTTGAGAAACATAAATTAGCCCCATTCCAATTAATCCCCATTTGTATAGAAGAGAATTTCAGGGAATGGGAACTGGAATTTATTAGGGAGATACACCCCCCTTCTAGCAGCCAACACAAGTGGATACTCACAGCCACTTAATATTTCACAAAATGGTGGAAGCAATCCTAACCCGAAATGCAATTGACACTGTGGTCATAAAAGTTTTGGAGGAAAATATCTTGGCCAGGTTTGGGTGTCTTGTGAAATTGTGACTAATAACTCTCACGCTTTTAATTTTGCAAAAGTTATCAACTTTTGTCAGAAATTCAACATTATAGTTGGCCACTCTACTACCTACTATCTTCAGGGAGATGGACTAGCTGAGTCTTCCAACAAAACCATAATGAGGATCCTGAAGAAAACAATTGTAGAAAGCCAAAGAAATTGGGACTCCCAAATAAAATTTTCCCTATGGGCTAACAGGGTCACTCCTGAATGATCCATGTGGAAATCTCCTTTCAAATTAGTCTATGGGAAAGCAACTATATTCCCTATACAGATTGTTATGTCAGTTGCCAAGATATTACAAGATGTGGAAGAAGAACCAAACTCCTCGACTCAAAGGATAAATCAACTAGTGGAGCTCCAGGAGAACAGAGAGCATGTAAACCATAAGTTAATCAACTACCGGCAGAAAATGAAATCTTTGTTCGATAAGAAGGCTAAAGACAAACCTCTCCAGCTAAGAGATCTAGTTTTGAGGTGGGATGTGAGAAGAGAAGACACAGGGAAACATGGAAAATTTGATCCCTTATGGTTTTGACCCTTCAAGATTGTTGAGACAAAGGGAAACAATACTTTATTGCTGGAAAACTTGGAGGGTGAAATGCTTGAGCTGCTTGTAAATGGGGAATTCCTCAAGCTTTACTTCCAGCACTAAGAGGTCCATTTCTCACCCATTGCACATACCGGTGAGCCATTGTAAAATATCAGTAATACTTTCAGTCCTTTATGTTTTTGTTTTTATTTTTATATACTTGAATAAAATGTCTCCATGCCCAATGGATAGAAGACTACTAATCTGCAGGTTTTCAGCACCTTGCTAGCAAGGAAATTTCCCCAATTGGAGCCAATGTTATCACCTATTACAAAATTGTTCAAATGGTGCTAAATGATGTCAAAAGAATGCAAAAGAGTAGATAATCTTGTAGTCATCTTCCAAGCCAAATAAGGAATCAAACCCTGCATCGAACCCTCTCCACTGGAAAGTGATCTGAACAATCTTTCCAACGATATGTGGAAGTCCAAAAATGGACTCCTAGATCAAAAGATATGGTCTTCTAAATTTTCAATTATTCAAGCCTTAGGAAAGAAGGAATATAAGAGGTTTGATATCAGAGATTGCATATCAGAGGTCCAGTGACATCGGAGATCAATGATCGCACATCAAAGCAGTGTGGCATATCGGTGCATCGCATATCAAAGGTCTAATATATCGGAGGCCTACTAATATAATAGATCGGTGATCGCCCTCTAGAGCATCCAACATATTGATGACCACATGTTGGTGATCGCACATCACATATTAGAGCTCGGAGGAGATCGACGCATTAACATATTGCAACATCGACAATTGCATATCAAAACTTATGAAAGTGCAACCTTTTAAAAGGTGCCACAAGGGTAATGTGCCAATAGTGTAAAATTGTTGGGGGACTCAAATATAAGTTTACAAAGGATTTCATCACAAAACCAAGGGAGGACGGGCCCTTTTGTCTCTCCTCAAGCAAGACGTGTGGTGGCACAAGATTGGCTCTGATATGGCACATGATGGTACATGATTGTCTTCGATAAGGACACGTGGCAGCATGAGATTGGCTTTTATAAGGACACATGGCAGCTGACATCAACATGACATGGCAATATGGTAAGACACGTGATAGGAAGTTTTGGTGTTTTGAGGGGCCTAAGGGAGCGAATCTAGGTGACACATGTCACCACTCAAGAAGTGCCACGTGGAAATGATGACATCATATCGGAGGTTGGTTATCATGGATTAGAAATGTCGCAACTCCAAAATTATTTTTCTGACTGGAAACCTCCGACGAAGAGGGGCTCTAATATTAGGCCAACATATAGTCGCTAGAAGAACTTAAATGAAAGGGACGCAAAGCACTTTACAAAGGAAAAATGGCCCTCAAGCAGGAACAAAAGGCCCTAGCGCCTTAAGGCTAAACATCAGGTCACAACCCTCAGCCCTATGATGAATAAATACAGAAAAGTGCTAAACAAAAGGGGCTAAAGGATATCGGGACTTGTTGTTTTATAATGTTCTTAAGAGTAAAATACCTTATGAGTAAAAGCTTTGAAAAGTGTAATACATAGAGTTTAAAGAGATGGATGAGTCACACAATGTTACATAACATTAATAAGGCCATCACGGGTGATTGCTTCGAGCTCCAGAAAATGAGGAATTCAAGTTGTTAAGGTGGAAAAAGAAAGGTGAACCGGTTGAGTAGCTGAAGCAGAACATCATGGCATAGATGTGGCCTGATCAAAGGCCATCACAAGAAGTGGCGTGGAGATATTTTTGTATAATCATCATTCATTTTTTCCAATTTTTTTTATTTTTTGTGTTTTTATTCTATTATTTTTGTATTTTAAATAAAGGAATCATTTTGCTGCAATGATTTGGATGACAGAGCCTTCGCTCGCCGAGACAGCTAGTCATTCAGAGAACTGGAACTCAGCCAAGATATTTCTGTAACTATTTTCAATCTCTCCCACCCCTTATAAAAGGATGGAAGAAACACTTAAATAAGGTTCATAATTTTTGGAAAGACTTCTCTTAAGGGACCTTTTCCTGGTTTCATGAAAGCATGTATGAATCTTCTTGTACGAGCTTTTCTTAGCGGATTCATACAATATTTCTTGTGATTCCAACTTATTGGATTGCAATGTATTCATCTCCCTATGTATTTTCATATGTGTTAAATAATCCTCTCATACTTGATGTCACATAGCTACTAGATATATTTTTCATTAGATACAAATTCATTTAGATCGTTGTTGATGGATAACGCATGTATTAATTTGGAAATTCAATCTTTGAAAAGCGCTCCATGTATCTCAGTGTTTCCTTACTTTCGCTTCTCTCCAAATCTAGATATACATAATCCTTAACGTATAAGCTCTATATGATAGATTTATCCTTTATTGTCTTCTACCATTACATCTATCTCAACAATTAATTTGTTGCAAATTCTTAATCTTCTATGGCCACCACTTCTTGAGGATTATTTCCTGTTTATTCTTGTGTGTAAGTTGCTTCATACATTGTATCTTTATGAATGGTTTTGAATCAATCCTATTTGAATTACTTGTGACAAACTATGGTGTTGCAAGTCTTTAAGATAAATCTGACAACATTAATTAAGATGTCCTATGCACTGGTCTCCCATCAACCCAAGAGGTTATCTCTAGGAGTGACAACACTAGGAACAAGCTCTCAATACAAGGCGTATCTTTTTTCAACAATTTTGATCAAATATAGAAGGTTCGGGTGATCACAACTAATCAAAAGACATTTTATGTCCAGAGGAGGAAAATGAACACAACAGATCGTGCCTTCATTAGGAGCTTATCAAAAAAACAATCGACAAAAGGCATGGAAAGGACATTCTCATATGGGGCTACACAAATTCAAGCAAGTTATCAGTCAAATAAGCTAACCATCTTCACTCCTCTCTCCTCCTTGTTGAGTCATACCCCTTATGGACCAGGTTATGAAGCTTTGAAATTTGGCCAAAAGTCAAATATTTTATGTGGCTCCTCACCAAGCGTCATGTCCTCACCTAGGAGAATCTAACAAAAACTGGACTTCAGGGGCCTTCCAGATTTCCTCTCTGTGATCGACAATAACAGACCCTGGATCATCTCTTCCATACTTGTCCTTAAACTGACTGCCTCTAAAGCAATCTAGAGCATGTATTTCTCAAATCCAATAGAGATCCTGGTAACATCACACACTCTCTCAAGCAATGATATCTCACCTTTCATCAATGTTATTCTCAATTGCATCTGGTTTACAACTCCTATCCTCTTGTCTTGGGAGGTATGGAATTAACGTAATCACAGAATCTTCAATCATTCCTCTAGATCCCATGATGATCTTCAACATCTCTTTCATAAGCACTTGGAGGAATCCATAGCCCTTACTGATTGGTCAACCTAGGATTATCAATCTCCTCCATCATAAAAAGAAATCCTTTCTTGGTGGAACATCAAACCGCCCAATATTGGCCCTTCTGCCTCGCCACCCCATCTAAAAGCTTCCTCCCCCTATTCTTGGTCTCCCCCCTCTCCACCACCTCAAGCTCAATTTTGACAGTGCCTCTAAGGAAAACCTGAGTGAAGTTGGTATTGGCGGAGTCTTCATTAATAACACAGGGAAAATCACACGTTTATACATAGGCTACATTGGTTTTGACAATAACAATGTAGCTAAAATGGGAGCTTTGATTAAAGGCCTTAAGATCACTGAAGACAATCGCCTCTTCCCCTTAGTGGCTGAAGGGCACTCACAGTTCACCATCCAAATTTTCAAATGTATCCTCCATGAATCCCCACCCACTAAGCAATCCATGGGCCAATGGTTGGAATATCTTGTTCAACAGTTGGCTCACATCCTCATACAACAAGAAGTTATCATTTTCTCTCATATCAAGCATAAGGCCAATTCTCTCACTGATCATATTGCCAACAAAGGAATTGAGGATCATCACCCTAATGAAAATTTGTCTCTTTCTTCCCCGACGATCGCAGACTAGCTTCCTTAGTGTCTACAGCTAGCGGAATGAGATCTCCTCTCCCCAGATCTAGGTGACCCACCGGCCTCAACCACTCATCTCAAGGCACACAAACAGCAACCACCACTTGGCTCACCTCCCTCACCAAGTGGTGCTCCTAGAAATTACTCCCCCTCCTATGCACTAGTTGTCATCATATGGAACTCCTCTACTCCCATGCCCCATCAATAAACTTAGCATCCCCATGCTCATTCCTTTCTCTAGGCTCCATTCTCCTTCTTTCATTCTCCTCGACACTTTTCCCAGTTTCATATCTGTGATTTTCCTCTACGTCCTTCTGACCATGAATCGTGACAGGTTGAGGAGTTAAGACCCAAGAAAAGGAAGAGGTCAGGGGCACTACCCCACCACGTTCGATGATGCCACCATCGCTACAATGTTTGACAATGGAATTCCCAACTCCATTCGCAGGGAGGTCTTGGCTATGGAGGAAGTTGATATTCGTAGGGGTCGCTCAATGCTATGTGCTCTTAGGAACCTCCTTGTGCATCAGCTGAAGGAGCAGGCCCAAAAGAGAATGAGATCTTATGGCCACATTGTAGAGTTATCTTCTCACCAAATTCACTTTGTCTCCTTACTTAGGCAGCTTGCTAGAGTCCTCCATGTGGAATTATCACCCAATATTCCCTCCTCCTCCTCCCTGGCTCCTTCCCCCTCCCATTCTCCGTTGGTCAGCTCCTCCTTCCTTCCCATACGTTGTGCCCCTTATGGCCCATCCCCCTCCCTCGCAAGCTCCTGTGCCCTTGGTGGTTTTGCCGCTACATTATGGAGGAGCTTCCGGTGGACACAAGCATCATGCAGGCTCAAGGAAATGTCCAGGTGCAATGCGATAACAACGTTTCCACAATCCAATTTCAGTGTGGCAGAATTTAGCTTCTCGGTGGCATGGTGACCCTCATGTCAGCTTGTTCTCTACAATCTGGCCTTTGTGCATGCCACCTCAATTCTCTTCTTTTTGAAGAAGGGAAGCTCAGTTCCCTGAAGCCCCATAGCTTCTTATGCATCATTTTTGGCACTTCATGCAACAATTATGTATTGTTCATTCTCAAAAGCATGATTTTGGTTAACTGTTATCTGTTTATGAAAACTACAAAATTGCAAGGCTCTAGTTTCTCCTTCTTGGGGCAAAGCCCTTCCACTTTTCATGTTTGGTTTCCTCCTTTAGAGGCAGAGAACACACCCTTGGATGTAATTTTTTGTAACTTCCTGCTTGTTAATATAATATAAATATATTTTCTTATAAAAAAAGAAAAACTTTTTGTAGATTGACCAATGAGGATATAGATGTTTTAACATCAAGTGAGCACAATTATTGAATTACACCTTGGTGTCCCTTTTCTATCAATTTTGTCATGCTACAAGAGATTTCACTTTGTTGGTTTTCCCTTAGATGCCTCTAAGCTCAATTTCCTTTCCCTCTAAGGAAAATATTATGAAAATACCTTGAAATATAAGGGCCAATGATTGTAACCATTGGGCCCCTAATACAACATCAATACCACCCATTTGGATTGAAATCATGGGATTGTCCAATAAATACTCTCCCATATTCATCTTAATACTATGGCACTTACCTAAACAATTTATGGTACCTCCAACTACAATCATTAATTGAAATTATAGTATACTATAATATATCTTCTTTGCAATTCCATAGGTTTGACCAGAATTTGATTTTTCCAAGTGAAAGTTATGGTGATTTTCCCAAAACCTATTGATTTTTGGCCTCTTCCCTAAGAGAAAACTTGTATAGCGTGCCACATGTCCAATTCTTCAAATATAATTATAAAAAATATATATTTTAGGTACTTATAGTATGTATCCTAAGATATCTAAAGATCTCACATTCTAAAAATTCTAGAAAAAAAAGAAGTTATGGTAAAAACGCCAAGTTGACCTATTTGAAACCGATTTTAAGATCTGTCATAGATTCTAAATTACATGGAGCATATCTCATAAAGTATAGTGAACCAAACTCTAAAATTTTAACCCAAAATTCCCTATTATCTCACCTCAACATGATCTAAATTTCAACACCTAAAACGGCCTAGAAAATTTTTTATAGCTAAAATGCAAAACTGGCCTATTTGCAGCAGCAAAACTCTAGGTTTGAATGCTTTGGTACCGAATGTTATGAACATCGCACCTTAAAAATGACAACAAACCAATAATGTAGTCCTATTTGAGGGGAAAACTTCCTTTTACAATGAATAAAATGTGGAAGAAAATGTGTTTCTAATCATAAGAATGGGTCTCATTAGTGTGTGTGTGTGTGTGTGTGTATGCACACGTGCACATGTGCGTTTGTGTATCTATAGGAGATAAAGGGTACAATTATAATAAAATGGGACCATGAAAGGTTTTATCCCACATAATAATATAAATATAATCATTCAATATCAGGGGCTTAATAAGGGGTTTTATGTTAATATGGGGCTTAACAAAATCTAGAAGAAGAAGTATATATTCAATAGCCAAAAGGATTTCAACTGGAAGAAAATGTATGCAAACTAAAGAAAACACTATATGGACCAAATCAAGTTCCCAGAGCTCAATATTCAAGATTTGACAAATACCTACAATAATAAGGTTGCAAAAGAGGAGTTGTAAACGAAACTTTACATTAAAAAAAAAAGAAGGCAAATTGTTAATCATTGTGGTTTATGTGGATGATATCATTTTGAAAAATGTTGATAGAATGAGACAAAATTTTGTAGTAGAAATGAAAAAATAAAATTTGAAATGCCCAAGCTTGGAGAATCATCATTCTTTCTGGGTTTACAGATTTTTGAATCCAACAAAGGAATAAAAATTTCTCGGACTAAATATGTCAAGAAGATGTTGAAGAAATTTAGAATGGACGATAGCGCACATATCGAAACATCCATGATCACAAAATGTAAATTGAGAAAAGAAAATGAATCCCCATAAGTAAATTAAACACTATATCGGTCAATCATTGGCAACCTACTATATGTAACAACGTCAAGGCCAAGCATCATGCAAGCAGTAGGATTGGTTCCAATATTTCAATATGAACCAAAGGAGACACTTATGCAAGGAACAAAAAGAATATTCATATATCTGAAGGGAACAATGGAATTTGGCTTGTCATATTCAAGAAGTAATAACTTCACTATAATAGCACATATAAATGAAAATCAAGTAGGAAGTATTAATGACAAGAAAAGTACAAGTGAACGAGTATTCCCTCAAAATAATTATCTAGTGTCATGATTGAGCAAGAAGCAAACTTCAATCTTGTTATCCACAACAAAAACCAGATATATTGCAACAAAAACATGTTGCACACAAGTTCTCTAGGTGAAATACACACATAAATATATTAAGGTAGAATGTGATCAGCCAATACCAATCATCTGTGGCAACACAAGTGTGATCAATTATCAAAGATTCATGGTATACGCTCAAAGAAGGATCATATTCCCATTAAGTACCACTTCTTGAGGGAATAAGAAGCCAAACAAAGTGTCTAGTTAGAATACAATTGCACCAAGGAACATGTTGCATATATTTTACCAAACCCCTAACTACAGAAACATTTGAATATCTTAGATAGAAGTTGGGAGTGGTATATTTCACATCTCATCAGTAAAGGGAAGCACAAGCATAGGGGGAGAAGCCCTTTTCCATTGATGTCAAAGGGGGAGAAGTTGTAGACAGAGAAAGAATTGAGAATATGGTGAGAGTTATAGCCAAAGTGAGTACTACAATTTTGCTGCAGAATTTACTAAGAGTTTCCATCAATGAAAAATGGGGAGATTGTTGAAATTATTGTTGTCATTAATTTAAAAGATATGGGGAAACTACATATTTCCAAGATAAATATTACAAAAGGATAATGTTGGAAATATTATTTTTGTATTTTTGATGTTGGGTTTGGATGCCTTAATTTTCAAGTCATTTTTACTCCAAAGACCTAGCTCAAATGGGAGCATAGGATATATGATTGAAAAGCTTATTTTGAGACCTTTCCAATAGAACATGGAACTCCTTCTTACTCCATAATAATGAGGGAATATGAAAGATTTTTTTTAGGTTGGCCCAAGTAGAAAATGCAGGTTGGCTCAATTAGTTTTACAAGTTGGCCCGACAATTGAATATGGAACACTATAGCATAAACGAGCGCAGTTGAAGGGAATCCAAACAAGAAGATCAAGTACAAGTGCACAAAAAAAATATGATGTGGACAAGAGGAGATGGGAACTATTCTTAGGGTTTAAAGGTGCACAAGAGGAGTCTAAGGAGTTTTATTTTAGTGTTAAGGGTGTCTGATGAAGGACTAAGGTCTATGATGTGTGAAGTGCAGCGTTTTGGGGTTGTGATACTATGAAGTGCACTAGTCTAGGATTATATTATGAGGAATGATACTATGAGTTCACTAGGGCATGGAGGCTAAATCTAACTAAGGTTTGAAGCTACATCTAGGATATGAAGTAAGGAAAGGCACTAAAAAATGAAATTTAATGATATGATGATGTTGTGAAATGCATGAAGTATGAAGCATGCAGTTGATGTCAAAAGTATTATGTGTATGAAGAGATTAGGTTAGTTACTGTACAAGTATTTCTAATTTGGTGCATATCCAAGGAGATTAGTGTCTCAAGTATGTTGGTGCCTACACAATATCCTATTGAGTTGACGTTAAGCTAAGGAGATAGTGTCTCTACTAGGTTGGTGCCTACAAGCTTTGTAACAATAGGTTGTTGCCTATAGCTTTTGTAACAAGAGGTTGGTGGCTACAAAAATTTATGAAGATAAGTTTTTATCGTTTCCTCCCTCAATAATTTCGACTTTAAATGTTTATACTTAATGAATGCTCACTTTAAAAGTTGATATTATATCGATTCACCACCCACCTCTTAGCATAAGCATAAGTTATCCATGAAGACCTCCAAAAGACTACCTTCATAAGGAAAACATAGAGATGTCCAAATCCAAATTCAACACTTCATTCAACTGAGGAGAGTTCTTCTCACTCCTTTGGATTGCAAGCCTCCAACATCTACCTCAAAGACTAGAAAATGGAACAAACATCAATCTAGATCAAAACATGGAGTAACAGGGTCACCATAACTCCTCGACAATTGGATCTACAACCACCTTTCTCCAAGGTCTCCAATCAAGGGAAAATCTCCTACCTTCTTATCATTGTACTTAGATACATAATAGTTTTTCAGTTCCATACCTTTCCTAGTAAGGGCCACTCACATAAGGTAGATTCCCAAGGATCCTTGAAGCTTGAGCCAACATAAGAATTCCATACACAATGTTTCTTATCTATCACAAGAAAAATATTACAAGGAAACACTTTTGTATGAATAGGTCATATATAAAGAAAAACACAGCTAACAAATAGGAATAATCATACATCTATCCATCTTATCATTATAACATATCCAATAACCAACATAGTAATACTTATGGGACATTAAACAATAATTTCATTTCTTTAGCAAAGAAGATTGTTACACTTATCTATTTACTTAAGTTTGTTAGAAACTTAAGAAGGGAAAGCCACTCTCCACCCAATCATAGGGTTAAATACACTATAGGTTTTCCTTACAATTGGACACCCCCAATCTAGATATGATGCCTTAAGAGGAATATCCATTCACATAACGTTAGGCATTCATCATGGTAGAGAACATGAAGACTACTCTCCTTCAACCACATGAATTCAGTAAGTTGCCTTCTCGACACTAAGACAAGTCCTTTTATCTTCCACAATGTTGCCCCATCGGGCCTACATAACATCAAGGGAGTCCTTCTTAGAAGTCCCTTGGTACTTCCCTTTTTCTTAGTGCTTATCGTTCATACATCCAACAAATCTTTCTCAAATTCCTTCAATCCCTCTAGCTTTGCCTAAAAAATATAACACTAAATTACCAAAATAATCATACAACCATAACTCCATACATGATGTTACACCTCAAAAGGATTTTCTCTCACCTTTTGTTCAAAATCGCGGTCTTAGAATCCATGTGTGAGATTGTATTTCATCCCAAAGGTCATTTAATTTGCACACACCCCAGTCTGCAACTCCTTCTACTTGTTCCATAACCACAACCAATTTCTCTATTCTTTCATTGTGCCCATGTGTACTGCCCAAACTAAGAACTCGGGGTCCTTCTAAGATAGTGTGGTTAGTTTGGAAAGCTCTAGATAGTATATTTCCCATACCTTTGAGAAATCTTGCATCACTCCCCATTATTTTCTCATAATTGTTAGCAGTTGGTAGTTCAACTACCAAATTTGTAATCATAGGAAAAATGGAAAAAAAAATAGGATATTAAATTCAAGTTAATAGAAATTTCCAAATCCCTCTCATTGTTTCCTCTTTTGGGCATCTAGACTTGTATTGGTTGTTCTCTTCTCCAATTTTTGAAATCTAAAATAAAATATACATTACATCAATTAAAGTTCGTAAAGATGTCCATGTTGGCTACTCCAACAGTGCAAGCCTTAGTTATAATTACAAAACTTTAGGGGTTTAAAAATGGGAATTATAATCCCCTCCCCCTTAAAAGGTACATCATCATCGATTTTATACTATTTGTAATAGAATTTATGTACATCAAACAAAAATGGGTATGTATTCTGATGGAATCCTCTAATCCTCAAGTGGCCTCATATGATACCAAGTATTTCCACTACATGATGGGTGTATCTCGAAGTAGGGTCTCCTTCATGTTGAGTATGCATTAAGTATCTTCTTGAACTCTCCTTCTTGTTCCACCTGAATCACAACCCAATTAATAATATGACTAACATCATACACATATTTCCTAAGCAAGGATACTTGGAATACTTTATGTACTTTCAAAATAGGAGGTAAGGCGAGCTCGTATGATATGGGCCCTACTCTCTCTAAGATATTGAATGATCCATAATAATGTGGTGCCAGCTTGGCCCATGACCCCATTTTCAAGGGAATTTTCTAGGGTTTTATCCTGAGATACACATTCTCTCCTAGTCGAAGCTCCTTATGGGTTATGTTCTGATCTACATAAATATTATGTCTATTTGATGATGCCTTCAAAATCTACATGATTTATGCCACTTCTTGTTCCATTTCTTTCAACGTGTCTTGTTCAATTATGATCCAATACACTAGATTATCCTAGTTGATTGGAATATTACATTTTCTAGAATACAATGATTTAAACATAATCATCTTAAGTGATTTTTGGTAGTAATTTTTATAGGGGAACCTTCCTAGAGGTAGGAGGTAGTCTTTCCAGTTCTTAGTATATTACATAGCATACATCCTCAATATATCCTCCAACACACAATTCACCCTTTCAATTTGTCCATATATCTGAGGATGGTAGGATATATTGAATGTCAATTGTGTCCCAAAACCTACAAAAAAAATCCAAAATTTGAGGTAAACATAGCACCATGATCGAATATGATTTTCTTGGGCATGCCATGTAATCTGAAAAACTCTTTCATAAAAATATTGGCAATATTGATTACCTCATAGGTGATTTTAATGGAATAAAGTGAGTTTCCTTACTCAATTTAACCACCGCCATCATGATTACATCATGTTACTTGGCAGTTCTTAGTAGGCTAGTAATGAAGTACATATAGATGACTTTCAACTTTGATTCTAGAATTTGTATTTGTCGTAGCAGTCTATTGGATGTTTATGTTCAACTTTAACTTGTTGGCATTTTAAGCACTTGGCGATGTATTTGACAACTTATTTCTTCATTTGAGGCCAATTTTTTTTATCATCTTTTGATAACGTTGGTGACCATAATAAGGTCTCCTATGGAATTCATCCATCACAAGCTTCTTCAAATATGACAAATTAGGTATGTACAACCTAACTTTATACATTAATAATCCATATTTTGTTACTTGGTATCCTTCACTTGTCAGTCCTTTGGGTTCTTACTCCAAGAACCCCTTTATATGTGTGAAGTGTTCATCACCATATAAGGTGTCTTTGATCCTTTCCTTTATATCTAATTCAAATGCATTAATCGTTGTTATAGTATTGTCTCCATGCTCCCATTGAGTGTATCTACTACATTTTGAAAAAACTAGAATTCATAAAAATGGAAATAATAATTAAAAAGGAAATAAATCTAAAAACAAAATATTAGTAATTAACATAAATGAAAGTTACTAAAGAGCCCATAATAAGACCTCAACCAATCACTTTACACATAAATAAATTTAAATAATAAAAAATAACAAAAAATGAATTCCCAATGTTAAACTATAGATAAGGGGCAAAAAAATTTGGACAAAGACAAACTAATATATAAGTTAAAGCAAAATTGAATGTGTAATACCATGGTAGGGATAATAATGGTATAAGCATTAGTTTGTCTTTGACCAAAAATTTATGACGTTTATACATGGTTTAACATTACGAATTCATTTTTTATTATTATTTAAATTTATTTATTTGTAAGGTGATTGGTTGAGGCCTTATTATGGGTTGTTTAGTAATTTAGTTATTAGTTTTTTGTCTTTTGTTTTATTTCCTTTTTATTTAACTTTCTTATTTTTTCTATTATTTTTATTTTCATGAATTATAATTTGTTCACAATATTTTCAATTTAAAATGACTTATTATTATATTAAAAAACAATATTTAATAAATTTAATTATAAACAATTATATACATTAATAAAAATAAAACACACACAAATAGATATATGTATGTTAATATAAACAATATTAGTTAATCATATTTCTTATTTTTTGGTGGTGACATTCAACAATATTGTTTTATTTTTGTGATAAAATATTTGTCTTTGTTATTTTTTGTTTAATTAAGCTATATTTAAGCTAAGTGACAGGTACTAGCTACTATGTAGCTCTTGTTATATTTGTATGGTGATATTTTTTTTATAGATTAGTAGAATTAGTAACTAGAAAGGGATCAATTCACCAGCTACCACTATAATCACTAGATGCATTATGTGTATTGTTAACATCAATATGATTTAATTGGGGATGGAACCAAAGAATTCATAATATTTATTCTTTATTGTTATTATTATTTAACCAAAATGAGAACATTTAGATTGCTAAAAAATTGCATTTTAGATGTAACAAATACAACAAAACTTGGGGCAAATTCTAATTATTGATTTACATCTCTATCTACTCCTCGAATGCCCTTTTTTTTCCATATTGAGTTCCTTTCTATTTGGGCTATTATGTCTAAATGTGTATAAATGCCATAAAGCACACCTAAAGTTGGCGACATTTGCAAACTAACATATTAAGGATTTGTTTGAGTATCTTTACCTTGCCCTTATCCCCCATTATGAGGAGACATTGTTGTCAGGTCAAGTAGATCTTAAGCTATTGTGCTTATGTAATTACTGGAGAAAAATGGATTTAGATTCCAAATGTTAATAGCTAGTTGTAGGCCCTCAAATTCTTGGTGGAGACTTAAGAGCTCGTCCTCATTTATGCGTGTTAGGGTTATATGTTCAACGAACAACTCCATAATAATGGTTAAGCTAGATATCCACAGATTTTGTCGCAATTGAAGAGAGACAATTTATTCCTGACACTGATTAATTTTATCCATTAGTTTCTTAATTCCACACTAGGGATTCATGGCATCATCTTGATAATTTTCATTCACATTTCCTCGACAAAATTAACTGGATGATTTCCCCACGGGGGAAAATCCCAATGGAATGAAAGCAAGGGGTCAAAGTCTTTGAAATGCTTGTTAAAACACATAAAATTTTGAACCAACTTGGGCCTTTGTTCCACAAATTCTCCATCCAATTACAAAGGCCTCTTAAAGACCCTAATCCTCAAGTATTCAACATTGCAATTTGAGAGATCCCAAATAATCAACCATAGGGACAAATGACATACAACCATGAAAACACCTTCCTGGGTGCTTCCTTTACAGTAAAATACTTCAACATATATACAAGCATACATAGATAAAACCATGTAAATAACAATATTTTGTCCCAAATACAAGTATGTTATAGGAAACTTTTGAACCTAGTGAGGAAGGACACATGCAACAGTTTCCAGCCTAGTTGATTGGCCCTTGTAAAAAAATTATAAGTTCACCCCATAGTTGGTCCAAACTAGAGCTTACATGTTATCTCAAAGCATGACCCCACCAACTTAGAAATATGCTAGAAGAGTGCACTAATAAATATATCCATATACCAGTACAAGCGAAAAATTCACCATATGTTTCCACAAGATTAAAATTCACAATTTGTTTCCAATTGTTATGCCATAATCTTCAAATGATGCCAAGTGAAAACTCATGCAAAGTACTCCCATATATTTATAATCGTTGTAGTTGGAAAAGGAATAAAACAAGAAATTTCTTTCTAAGAATAACTATAATTATGGATCTTACCAAATTTACACAAGGCAGGCTTGCCAATTTAATATATACCACATACACAACCTCCACTCCTTAATGCTAGGTAGGATTTAACTAGGGCGATGTCCTTAATATACCTCTTGCTAATCCACAAATTGTCGTGGATATTCCACTCGACAGTTCATCACAACATATATGATAAATTATACTTGAAGATTCAAAATCTACATTATAAGGGTTTATTTTCTCTTTAAATTTCCAAATTTTTAAATTATTGTTTATTTCATAAACATGCAAATTATAATTATGCAGAAAATAAAGAACAACAAAATAAAAACTCACAAACCATCATTGACACAAGATATAACTTTGGAAACCCTTTTGGGAGAAAACCCAGATGGAAGGTGAAGCCAAAAATGGCTACGAGCACAAAGATGTAAGGCTTATGGCCTGTGGGCTACTACAATGAAAAAATCCCTCCTTATCTCTCTCAGTTATTGTACAACTCTATGGAACAACTGCACTCGAAAAGAATGGAACTACTTTTCCTCCCACTAGTCAGGTTACTAGTGGCTCGGTTTGACTTACTCAATTCTTCACTAGAGTTACAATATGGAATATTCTAGAGCCTTATTCATCATGGTCACGTGGCTATCCCATTTTCGATGAATAATGGGGGTTGATGTGGCATCCTCTCGAATCATGGTGGTCAAAGCAAGAAGATCAACTTATCATTGGCATACTTTTGTATAGAGTCTCTAATTGAGGTGATTCTTACACCATTGGAAAGGTCGTTCTGTGTAAAAATAAATATAAATAAATAAAATAATAAAAAAAAAAAAAAAATTTGTCACCCCCAAAAAATGTTGTTTGATGCCTCAAAATGCTCCCTAAAGGTTGAAGATCCCATTTTCCAAGTCGGGTCCCATCATTAAAAATGGTCCCGTGAGCTTATTCCTCCATTGTTCCCACTCTAAAAGCATCAAGAAGGATAAAAAAATATAATGGTACAATCTAGATCACACCTCCCCATTTTCAAAGGATTTTAGTCCCCAAACGTTTCTACTGAATGAGGTAAAGAAATTTTTTTGCCACCATTTCTAGAGTGTACCATTTAGCCTTGCCAAGAAGTTGTCCTTTCAACCCCATCTACCAAAGGTCATACTACCCTTGTCTTATATTTATAGACCTCCTTTATAAAGTAATATATTATATCAATGTTGCCTAAGCATTTGGTGCCAAATCCTCCATGGAAATTAAGACTTGTTCCTCTTCTTGATCTAACATGGAAGGCTCATAGAGTTTCAGATTCTCTGAATCCACAATTGAGTAAATGTGCATTTATGGGGGTAGACTGAGTCTATAGTTGTTATCTTCTACATTTTCCAGTATCTCAAAGGGACCATCACACAACCTTTATTTTCTTAAATCGGACCTTGTAGCCTCTCCTTGTCCAATTGTAACCATACTATGTCTCCCACCTTGAACAACTTCTTTATTTTGTGCTGATCATGCCTAGCCTTGTATTTTTCTTGTTACTTCTACAATGTATCTTGTACATGTATATGTATCTCCTTGATCTTCTCAATAATTTTTATAGCCCTTAAGGCATCCCATGTAAGATCCTCCCTCACTCTACCTTGCTTCCTATATGCAATATCCAAAGGTGAAGGTGGAAAATATCCAAAACAAGTTTAAAATGGGGACATGTGAGTAGAAGTGTGAACTGCTCTATTATAAGAGTGTTGTATATATACCATATTTTCATCCCAAGTCTTTTGATGCTACTAATCATAACCCCTCAAATGCAAAACCAAAGTCTTGTTGACTACTTCTGTTTACCATCTGTCTGTGGATGGAATGTTGTAGAACTCTTTAACTTTGTGTCCATTTTCTGCCACAATGTACTCCAAAATGTACTGAGAAACCTTATGTCCCTGTCTAAAATGATGCTCCTAGGTATCCCAAAGTGCACCCAGAGCTATCCAAAGAACAAGTTCATTGCTTCTTGCCTACTGATTGTCTTTTCATATGAGCATCAGAACACACATCTTGCTAAACCTATCAACTACCATGAACAAGTAGTCATGTCCCTTCTTGGTTGATGGTAAACCTCTCACAAAGTCTGTGGAAATTATTTCCCAAGAATGAGTGGGTAATGTAGAAACTATGATGTATATTTGCAATTGTTTATGAAGTTTTATTTAAAATCATAAGACACAAACCTACTCTACTGCTTTGCAGAAATCAATTCACAATTTAGAACAATAATATCAGACATGCAATAAGAAATAACACACATGCACACAATTTTTTTCCAGGGAAAGCAATATGCTAAAAACCCCAATTCATGCTTGCATTAATCTAATGAATAGAGATGTGTTACAATTGCTTTGCTCAATTGAGCACAACCTGCAATTGAATAACCTATCTCTCTGCTCACTGAGAAGCTCTGACTCAAGATTAGTCAATTTTTTCCTCTGCTTGAGCCCCTATTTCCTTGCATAATCCCTTGAGAAATTAGGCCCTTATTATTTAGTAATTTCTCCAAATTGGATTGTGCAATTCCATGGGTTGATCATCTAACTGCATGCAACATTTGTACACTCAAGAATAGTCTACAACTAATGTTACATTGCCTTGAAATCTCCACCACAGATGGGGAACTCGAATTCACTACATGTACTAGCTAATTTGGGTTGATTGATATGTTAATTGTATGATCACTGAGTTTGATTGAAGTCCCACTACTTAATTGACCTTCCACTAGTTCCTCCAACAATTAGAATTAGTTTAACATGTGATAACTGACCTTGATTGCTATGAATTAATAATGACACATGCTTAACTGAGCTATAACTCCTCCAACTTGAATTTACTAAGCTAATTGAGTGACAAGAGCCATATCACCTTAGTTAACTGCATCCAAGTTGTCCAATGATGTGGAAATTCAAATTTTCTCAATTTAATCAAGGAAAAATCAAATTGAGATCTTTTTGCTACATTTTTCAACACTCCCTCTCAGCAAGAAATGGATTGTCAACCACCCCTATCTTGCACCTGTGGAACTCAAACTTCCCTCTTGACAAGGCCTTTGTCAAAATGTCAGCATCTTGTTCCTCTGTTGGAATGTACTGAAACAACATGATCCACCTCTACACGCAATCTCGTAAATGGTGATACCAGATATTTATATGCTTGTATTGATTGTGAAATATAGGATTTTCAAAGAGCTTGATACAACTCTGATTATTGTAATAGATCACAGCTGGATCCATCATCTAACCAAACAGTCCCACAAGTATCTTTCTCATGTAGATCGACTCACATGTTGGTTGACTTGTTGCCATGTATTATGCTTCTGCCGAGTTGAGTGCCATAGATCTTTGTTTCCTTCTATACTAGGAAAAAACCGTGGACCCAACACTAAAAATTCCACCTGATGTACTCTTTCGGTATGGTGGAGTCCCCACCCAATCTGCATCTGTGAAGCCGCATAGCTTCACTCCCTTTGCTTGTTTGTACCATAGTCCAAACTGGGTAGTGCCTCCGAGGTATTATAAAACATGATTAGTTTCCCTCCGAAATAATTTGCTTGACTTAACTAAGCTTGGCTCAGTTGGTTGACTGCATAACACATATCTGATCATGTGTTCACAAAGTACACCAGTGAACCCACCAACTGTCGATAAATGGTAACATTGACTTCTTCTCCTTAAGTAGCATCCTCCTTCCTCCAGTCATTCGCTAGAGGTTTCTCCATCGGTTACAAATCTCCATTCAGGGTCTTTGCAGTATCTCACTTGCATACTTTCCTTGAGAGACAAACAATTCCCCATCCCTTGCCATACTTCTAACCTGAGAAAGTAGTGCATGAAACTTGTGTCCTTCATTTCAAATTCTCTTGCAATGTCCTCCTTCCAAGGATTGATCAGTTGTTCATCACCAGTTAAAATTAAATCATCAACATATAATATAATAATGAGAAATTTACCTTCTACCAAGATGTGATACAGGTTTGCATCTGCTTCACTTTTGTTGGAGCCCAAACCAGTGAGATAGTTATCGATCCTAGTGTACCATGCACGAGGTGCTTGTTTGAGACTGTACAATGATCACTTGAGTCTGCATACATGAGACTCTCAATCAAATGTCTCAAAACCTTTTGGTTTCTCGATGTACACCTCCTCCTCAATAACCCCATTGAGAAATGTTGTTTTTACATCCATTTGTTGGATCTTCAACGCCATCTGCATAGCCAAAGAAATAATTTATCTAATGGATGAGTACCTTGCTACATGAGAAAAGATCTCCTCACAATCAATTCCTTCAACTTGAGAGTAACCCTTGGCCACAAATTTGGCCTTATACTTCTCTATACTTCCATCTATTGCCTGCTTCACCTTGAAGATCCATCTCAAACCCACAACTAATTTATCTGTTGGTCTTGGGACCACTTCCCAACCAATGTTCTTTACAATGGATTCATATTCCTCCACCATTGCATCAACCCACACGGTTTTCTCTACCTATTTCTCGAAAGAGGATGGCTTAGTCCCTACAAGCTCAGTGATAAGAGCCATGTAGCCAGTGTAGCGATCAGGTGACCTTCTCCACTTGTGCAAATTTGAAGGAGCACCCACATTCTCCCTCACATCGTGCACAAGTCTCTTAGCTTCCCCGATTCTTTTTCTACCTTCTTTAGATGGTTTTGCTTGAGTGTTTGTCTCCACTCTCTGCTCCTCAATTTGTGCATGATCCATAGTTTCCCGAGGCTCCTCTTTTGGAGTTAAAAACTCCTCTTGTGGTGGGATATAAAGCTCACTCTCAAGAGAGCACTCCATCACTTTCTTTACATTAAATTTTACATCCCTTCGAACAACTGCAATTTTGAGGGATGGCAAGTACACACAGTAGTTGTGGGAGTTTCTTTATAACACACAAATACCCTAAATTCTATTGTCGGCTCAAGCTTCTTCCTTGATTCTTTAAAGACGTTGTAGTAGGTAGAGGCCCCAAAAATTCTAAAGTGCGACACATCTGACTTTCTCCTTGAGAAAGCCTCCTCCAGTGTATCATACCCATAATCCAATGGGGACTCTGGTTCTCCGAAGAGATTATTGTGTTGCATGCCTCTACCCACAAGTGGAGTCGTAGGCCTTGGTCATGCAACATCACCCTCACTACTCCCACATTTCTATGACTCTTTTTCTTAACCACCCGATTTTTCCATGGGTTGTGAGGTGTTGTTAACTCTCGTCGAATGCCTTCTTTCGCACTAAAATTATTGAATTCATTCGATATGTACTCACCTCCATTATTGCTCCTAAGAGCCTTCACCTTCTTATTGGTTTCTTTCTCAACCAATGCCTTGAAATCTACGAACTTAAAGAGTGTGTCCTCCTTCTTTCGCATTAATATGATCCAACACTTTCGTGAGAAGTCATCGATAAAAATGACAAAATATTTGTGTCTGGTAGTGGAGGTTGTCGAGAAAGGTCCACAAACATCAGAGTATATCCTTTCAAGGATTGCATGTGCTTTGTTGTCCTGATCATGGAATGTGTATTTTGTGTACTTCGCCAAGATACATCCTTTGCATAAATCCTTTTGCTCAAGTTCTCCTTTGGGGAGAATTGTGGTTATTTGCTACATAATCTTCAGGGCGCCATAATGCAATTAGCCAAGTTTCCTATGCTAAAGTTCATAGGCATCGCAACTCTGCACCTTCTCTGCCTTAGTGATTAATGCAACTGATCTGATAATGAGATCTTAGATAATTATTAAGGTATTACAAACTCATGTGCATGGCTCTGCCTATGTTACTTTGTGCAATGGATCGATAAGATTGCGAAATACATAGACAATGAAGCAGTTAAAGAACATAATAGACAAACACACATAAACACAACAAGTTTAATAAGGAGTTCACCCAACACTCCTGGGCTATGTCTTCTGGTCCAGCCTTCATTGGTGACCTCTCTATTATGTCTTCAGAAGGAGAGTTTTTTCAAAAGTGAGCTCAATTTGAGTCTCACACAACAGATACAAAACAACAAGGCTTTACTTGGATCCCCCAAGTCTTTCTGAGTACACAGACTCTCCACACTGACTCTCTGTCTCTGTTTTCTCTCTGTCTCAGCATTGCTTGTCTCTGTCTTCTGCCTTCTGTGGCTTTAAAGCCAATCAGCGATGTCTATTCATTTCCGCTTCTTGGGCTCTTTCGCTCCCAGTCTTTGTCCGCTCGAATCCTCCTCTAAGCATTAGAAATCATTGCTAAATGCCTTCAAGAATGGTGGCCACCTATTCTGTAATGGAATGGACCATCGATGCCTTTGAAATCCTAAAAATGGTCGTTCTCTGTTTACACAGAGAAATACATGTAAAACTGTGAAAATCCGCCAATATGTCGTTTATCGGATTTGAAATACTATAAATTCTGCCTTATAACTCCTATCAGGTCCACCTTTATATCGCTTATCGCATCTCCACCGTTGATCTGAGAGATCTAGATCCAATGACTGAGGTTCATTTCGGGCGGCTCATGCATATGGGAGAACCTCCCGAAAAGGGTGGTTTTCTCTCTTCGGGGCCTGGTAACATGGTAGCCAGTGTATGGGCTCGGGCGGAGCCTAGCCAAAATCACTTACCGCCTACAGCCTGCCTGAAATCTCGCTTATTTTGTGATTTCCCTTTATATTTGAAAAATACATTAAAACATGGAAATCCCGCAAAATGGCTTATATCGGACTTCAAATAATATACAACAACATTAATAATTCCTTTTGGGGCCGGTTTCATTGCATCAATGCTTTAGCCTTTGTATTTTGTTTATTTAACGAAAACATGAAATACAAAGGAAAACCTTGTTTTCTGGAACTCAAAATATATCAAATATCGTTCATAATTTCATCGAGTCTGGCTATCGTAGTCACAGTTGTTATCAGCCCCTCTCCTTTGCATAGCTCCGATGTGATATTGCGATATCGCGATCGCATGTCGTCGATCCTCCAGGCCATGGTTAGTGATGCAAAAGCGCGATTGAATCTGGACCGTTGATCTACGTGCATAGATCAACGGCTCTCGTTTGATTGTGCTTCCCATATAGCCGCCTCAGATAGCCGTCACCGATTGCAATATGCCGATCGGATTTGGACCGTTGATCATCCGAATCCGACGACTCTCATGCAAAGTAGTTTTAAACCACCGATACTCTATTTTTTCCACTATTTCTTCATGTTTTTCACTCCCGATAGTGTTATCCGCCTTTTTTAAAGGTTTTCTCCTTGCAATAGTTTTTAACTATATGAAGACATAGAGGGTTTTAGGATCCATTTGGATCATGCCTTCCCACTAAAAAAAAAAAAAACAAACAAACAAACAAAAAACAAACAAAAACAAACAAAACAAAACAAAACAAAACAAAACAAAACAAAACAAAAACAAAACAAAAACAAAAACAAAAAACAAAAAACAAAACAAAACAAAAAAACAAAAACAAAACAAAAAAACAAGAACAAAAACAAAAACAAAAAACAAAAAACAAAACAAAACAAAACAAACAAACAAAAACAAAAACACAAACTTTTGGACCACCAAAATTTGGTTTTTAAGCATTAATCAAGTGAGGATACAACTTCCTCAGTTGTCCAATCTCTATCCATCTTGCACTGCTTGGTTTTGAACCTTTGAGTCCGATTCTGAGGTACTCAACATCCCCGCTACGCGTAGTTCTCACCTTCCTGTCCAAAACTGTATCTTCCTGTAACTCATTGAGATATTCAAGCAACAGATCATCAATAGAAGGCAGCTGACTTTGCTCTTCGAGATATTCAATCAATGAAGGTTCAAACAGTCTCAAGTTCTATGCATTAACTATTGAATAGATGTGCATGTAAGATGGCAAATCAAGGTGAAAAATGTTCTCACCAATTTTCTCACGGATTTGAAAGGCCCATACCTTATTGGCTTCAACTTTTTACCTTCACCTTGCATTTTGTCTTTGTTGATGTACAACCATACTTGATCACCAACTTGGAAGCTATGCTCAATTCGATGCTTATCATGCCTTGCCTTGTACTCGGCCTGGCTTCTTTCCAGTTGTTCTTGCACTGCCTGGTGAATTTCTTAGATCTGTTTAATGAACTTGGTTGCTTTGTCCACATCATTGTGTCCATAAACTGCTATGTCTTTTCCAAAGACAAAATCCAAGGGAGACCTTGGTGTAAAACCAAAACAAGTCTCAAAAGGAGATCTCTGTGTAGAAGAGTGCTTAGCACGATTGTAAGCATGTTGCACATAACATAAATGTTCATCCCAAAGCTTGGGATGCTTGCTGCAGTAGCCCCTGAGCAACTAGATCACTGTCCTGTTGACCACCTCAGTTTGGCCATATGTTTGTGGATGAAAGGTTATGCTCTTCTTCAGTTTGGTGTCCATTAATTTCCACAGACTTGACCAAAACTTCCCAAAAAATCGGGAATCTCGATCAGATACAATGGAAGTGGGTAACCCAAAATGAACCCATACATGCTGAAAGAACAACTTCGTTGTTTATTCAATTGTAATCTGCTTGTTACAAGGTATTAAAATACACATTTTGTTGAACCTGTCCACAATAACATATAAATAGTCATGACCTTTTCTAGATTTTGGCAATCCCCCAACAAAGTCCATGGAAACACTTTCCCAAGGACAAGAAGAAACTAGAAGTGGAGTGTACAGGCCTAATTTTCTGTTGTTGGGCTTGCTTTTAGCACACATGGTACACCTTTTAATATATCTAGAAATTGTTTCATGCATTCTTGGCCAATAACAGAACCTTTGCAGCTATGCAACTGTTTTACTTACACCAAAATGACCTGATATTAGAGAAGTATGTGCTTCTCGGATTATGTTAATTCTTTCAGTTTGTGGAATGCATAGCTTTCCCAAATGATACAAGAGTTGATCCTTAACATAATAATCCAATTCTTCTACTTGTTTGCCATGACTTAAAGTTACATATACATCTAAAATCTATATCTTGAGCATATTGTTCAATGTAGCTTTAATGCATTATTGAGTTATGCTTAAGTATAGTAGATGCATTTATGGTTGGTCTGGACAACATATCTGCAACTTTATGTGTATGCCCTTCTTGTATGTGATGACTAGATGAAACTGTTGTAGAAAACCCATCCACCTATAGTGTCTTGATTGCTACAATTTAGTTTGTGAGTGCAAATATTGAAGTGTTTGATGGTCTGTATGGATGACTGTTTCTTTGCCCATTAAGTAATGTTTCCACCTTTTCACACTCTGTACTAATGCATACAATTCTTTATCATATGTGGGATAATTAACTACTGCACAATTAAATGTCTCAGAATGATAACATATGGGTTTACCATGTTGCATCAACACTGCTCCCATGGCATAGTCACTAGCATCTGTTTCAATCTCAAATGGTATTTGAAGATCTGGCATTGCTAGTATTGGTGTTGTACTAATTTTTTCTTTCAAGGTGTCGAAGGCTTTCTGTTGTTTGCCTCCCCACTGAAACACCTTGTTCAATCCTGTCAAAGCATGTAAGGGAGTTGCAATCAAGGAAAAGTTAGCAATAAACTTTCTCCAATATTGTGCTGCTCTTAGGAAGCTCCTAACTTTTGTAGCAGATTTAGGTTTAGACCAGTTCACAATGAATTCAACCTTAGAGGGATCTATCTTCAGTTCACCACCCCCTACAATATGACCCAAATAATTTAAATAGGTTTTGCCAAATTCACATTTTGACAATTTCACATAGAGATTTTCTCCTTTCAAAACATCTAAAGTCTGTTTTACATGCTTCAAATGTTCTTCCCATGTTTTACTGAAAACAAGAATGTCATCTAAGTATACAATTACAAAATCATCAATAAAATGCCTGAGTACATCATTCATAACTCTCGTGAAAGTGGTAGGAGCATTAGTTAAGCCAAAAGGCATAACTAGCCATTCATGCAGCCCTTGCTTTGTTTTGAAAGCAGTCTTCCATGCATCATGTTCTGCTACTCTGACCTGATGATAGCCGCTACGTAAGTCCAACTTGGAAAAGTAAACTGCCTCTTTCAGCTGATCTAATAGATCATCAATGTGAGGAAGAGGATAACGATTCTTGATCATTATTTTATTCAATGCTCTATAATCAATGCACATCCTCCATGAACCATCTTTTTTTCTCACCAACATGATTGGAGATCCGCATGGTGATGTGCTTGGTCTTGTGAACCCTTTATCAAGCAACTCATGTACCTGCTTCTTGGTCTCTGCATTCTCTAAAGCGGATGACCTATGCATTCCGATGTTAGGCAATGGAGCATCTTGCTGCAAATGAATATCATGTACTATTTCCCTTTTGGGTGGAAAACCTTTAGGTTCTTGAAATAGGATATCATATTCTAAAACAACTTTTTCTAAATCAGCTTTTTGTTTAGCATCACAACCCTCAAATACATTAGTTTTATTAGGGTTCTTTTCCTTTACAACCATTAGTAAAAATTGCTTGCATGAATTTACAATTCTTTTCATCTGCCCTGAGTTTATGAGAGTGTAATTATTTTTTAGTAGATGAGCTCTTACAATATATTCTATTCCATCTTTTGTGAGTTGATACTTATTTTCAGTTCTATAGAAAATGGCTTTTCTATCATACAAGTAAGGACTTCCTATAGCAATACCATATATATCCAAGGGAACTATATCTAACTCAACCGCATCTACAAATGTTGACCCAAATGCAAACATAAGTTACATTGTCTAGTCATTTGTAGATTTGCTTTATCACATACCCAACCTAATGGATATGGCTTCTTGTAGGTGTTGTTAGTAATCCCAACTTCTTTACAATTGCTTCAAAAATCAAGTTTACTTGTGAACCACTATCAAATAAAGTATCAATCTTTTGGTGCTTAGAAATAACTCTAATATGAAAAAGCTCATGTCTTTTCCTCTCATTTTCTTCATTATCAATAGATTGTGTAGAATTACTAGTAGATGCTTTAGAATTTTTACCTTTTATACCTGTAGTTGTGACTATTGTTTCATCACTTGAGTTTGACCCCAAATCTTTCTAGATAGCAGCAATAGTCTTCTTCTTCTTGCCATCGAACTTCATGGGTTTCAGCCCTAGATGCAAAGACCAGCAGTGTTCATCATTGTGTCCACCCTTCTTACAGTGAGTGCATGAAGGTTTCTCTTTCTATACAATTTTTGCCTTCCTCTCTGTCCATCTCAGCTTCTTCTTTTCCCTGTTTTTGCTTGCAATGGATTTTGATGATCCCCCAATCTTTGGGTTCACATTCTTGCCTCTAGCCCCTAGATGTGTAGCCTGAACGGATACCTCATCTATGCTAGTGAGATTAAACATGAGAATGGTGTGCCTCAAATAACTATGCAGACCACCTATATACTTCAACAAAGTTTCAAGTGAGTCTAGATAAATGCCTAGAATTAAAGCTCTTTTTCTAAATTCTTGGGTATAGCTTTGTACACTTTGGCCCTTTAATTGGCAAAGAGTTTGCCAACTCGTCATCGCTTGCTGCATATAAGCTAGTGGATAGAACTGTTTTTTAAGGGCAGAAACAAATTCACTCCAGGTAGAAAGAATTTTACCATGCTTCTTCAAATCAGCTTGGGTCCTGCCTTCCCACCACACTAGGGTGTTTCCTCCAAGGCGTAGGCTAGCCAGCTGAATTTTACTCCTTTCTAAATCAATGTTCTGCACCGTGTAATACACATCAATCTATCTAATCCAGTTATCTAGCTTTTCTGCATTTAATTCTCCACAATAGATTGGCAAATCAAATTTTACATATAATTTAATCAAAGATGTTTTCTTCTTTTTCTTTCAGGGCTAGAAAGAGGAGTTGAAGGAGGCTCTTCCCCTTTCCCTTTGCCTTATGAATGGGCAAATAGAAGAGGTTCCTCTACTCCTTTGCTTCGTTCGGGTGTTGAGGTGCTTGCACCTCGATCCTTCTTAATTTCCTGATACATTTCTTCCACCATGGCTCTCATGGTCATGAAACTGTCCATGAACTGAGAGTCTGATTCCAAGGGAATTTCTTCTGCCATTTTCCTCCTAGGATAGACTCTTCCAATTTCTAGGTTAGCCTCAACTAGTTCTCCTTCTCCTAATTTGAGCTTTGACCTAGTTAGCATTCAACAATCCAGCACAAGCTTGTCTAATCATATCAAACCTAAAGCTTTGATACCACTTGATTTGATAAAGAGATCTTAGACAATTATTAAGGTATTACAGACTCATGTGCATGGATTTTGCTATGTTACTTTGTGTAATGGATCGACCAAATTGCAAATACATAGACAATGAAGCAATTAAAGAACATAATAGACAAACACACATAAACACAACAAGTTTAATAAGGAGTTTACCCAACACTCCTGGGCTATGTCTCCTAGTCCAGCCTTCAGTGGTGACCTCTCTATTATGTCTTCAGAAGAATTTTTTTTACAAAAGTCAGCTCAATTTGAGTCTCACACAATAGATACAAAACAACAAGGCTTTACTTGGATCCCCCAAGTCTTTCTAAGTACACAAACTCTCCTCACTGACTATTTGTCTCTGTTTGCTCTCTGTCTCAGCATTGCTTGTCTCTGTCTTCTGCCTTTTGTGGCTTTAAAGCCAATCGGCGATGTTTGTTCATTTCCCCTTCTTAGGCTCTGTGGCTCCCAGCCTCTATCCACTTGAATCCCCCTCTGAGCGTTAGCAATCATTGTTAAACGCCTTTAGGGATGGCGGCCACCTATTCTATAACAGAATGGACCATCGATGCCTTTGAAATCCCAAAAATGGTCGTTCTCTATTTACACAGATAAATACACGTAAAACTGTGAAAATCTGCCATTTCTCATTTATCGGATTTGAAATACTATAAATTCTACCTTTTAACTCCTATCGGGTTCACCTTTATATTGCTTATCGCATCTCCACCGTTGATCTCAGAGATCTAGATCCAACGGTTGAGGTTCATTTCGGGTAGCTATGGGAGTTAACCACTAGAAAAGGGTGGTTTTCTCTCTCCGGGGCCTGGCCACGTGGCAACTAGTGTATGGGCTTGGGCAGATCCCGGCCAAAACCACTTACCACCTATGGCCCGCCCGATATCCCGCTTATTTTGTGATTTCCCTTTGTATTTGAAAAATACATTAAAACATGGAAATCTCGCAAAATGGCTCATATCAAACTTGAAATAATATACAACAACATTAATAAATCCTTTCGAGTTCGGTTTCATTGCATCAGCGCTTTATCCTTTGTATTTAGTTTATTTAACAAAAACGCAAAATATAAAGGAAAACCCTTTTTTTTGGATCTCAAAATATATCAAATATCGTTCATAATTTTATCGGGTCCGACTATCGCAGTCACAGTTGTTATCGACCCCACTCCTTTGCATAGCTCCGATGTGATATTGTGATATCGCGATTGCATGTCGCCGTATATATATATCAGCGATGCGATAGCGTGATTGAATCTAGATTGTTGATCTACGCACATAGATCAACGGCTCTCGTTTGATCACGTTAATCGTTATTGTGCTTCCCATATAGCTGCCTTCGATAGCCTTCGCCAATTGCGATATGCCGATCGGATCTAGACCGTTGATCGGCTAGATTCGATGGCTCTCATGCAAAGTAGTTCTAACCCGCTGATACTCTGCTTTTTCCACTATTTCATGTTTTTCATTCCCGATAGTGTTATCTGCCTTCTTTAAAGGTTTTCTCCTTGCGATAGTTTTTAACTATATGAAGACTTAGAGGGTTTTAGGATCCATTTGGATCAGCAACATAGTCTTCCACATCTAGCTTATATAGGTTCTTCACATGAACCTCGATTTGCTTCACCTATCTTATGGTTATGTGTCTCAGGAATGCCTTTCCTATGCTGAAAATCACGTCATAACCACAATATTCAAAAATTGCTACATAGATGAAATTTTCTTTATGACCGGATTGAACATGACATCCTTGAGCCTGAGAGGGGAGCTCAACTCCCTTTAAAAGGTGATTGTACCAACCCCAGGCGCAATATACCTTCCATCATCCTCTAGCTCAATGTGCATCTGCAAATCTATTTCTTCCAGGTCACTGAAAAACTCTTTGCACCTTGTCATGTGGAACAATGTTCTTGAGTCCAAATACCACATGCTCCCCATCACTGTGTTGGCCATGCATGCGATGAGGGTAAAGCCAAGCTCGAATTGTGAAGCCAAATCTTCACCTGATGCTTTCCTTTTTTTGTGGACACTTCGTGGCATAGTGTCTGAATTCATGGCAATGGAAGCATTTAATTTTGGACAAATATTTCTTCTTTCCCCCTTGGCTGGGCTCCGGTTTCAATTGATATTTCTTCACTTTTACCTTCTTTCCCTTTCCAACCAATGCAAATTTTTCTTCATCCTCACCCTTGGATGAGTCCCATCTCTAGTATTTTTCTTTATTTCCTCCTGTACCAAATCAAACCATAAGTGTTCCCAATTTCGTAGTTTATCCTTGTCGTTCACTGAATCTTGGTAGTTATGCCAGCTCTTGGGAAAGCCTAGAAGTGGTGGGCTTACCAAGTCATCTTCTGGAACATTAGCACCAACCCCGCCAAGTACATCACGAACTTGTGTGAACCTACTCAAATAGTGCGAAATAGTGTCATTCTTCTACATATTGATATTTCAAAGTTTATCCTCGAGCGTCAACTTCTTGTGGTCACTACTACTCTCGAACAATTCTTTCAGTGCTTTCCACATTGTTAGCAGAGTTTCTTTTCCATGGATATTTGAGACAATGTGATCTTGTACTCCCTCCTTTATTATTCTGCTAGTTTTGCAATATCTGTCTTGATGTATTCTAGCAATCCATTATCATCCAATACAACCTCCATGTGATCCTTCCATTACGATGAAATTATATTTGCCTTCCAAGGCATACTCTAGCCTTAGTCCATTGAAGGTCATCTTTTAAAATCTGATGAGATCCTACTACACTTAACTTCAAATTCGAATTCCTGCTCTAATACCATGTAGAAATTATGATGTAGATTTGCAACTACTTATGAAGTTTTAATCAAAATCATAAGACACAAACCTACTCTACTTCTTTTCATCATTCAATTCACAATTTAGAATAATAATATCAAATGTGAAATCAGAAATAACACACACGCACACAATATCTTTTATGGGGAAAGCAATATGTTAAAGACCCCAATGCTTGCTTGCATTAAACTGATGAATAAATATGTATTACAACTGCTTTGCTCAATTAAGCACAACATGCAAGTGAATAACCTTTCTCTCTACACACTGAGAAGCTCTGACCCATACTCAATCAATTTATACCTATGCTTGAGCCCCTATTTCCTTGCAAAATTCCTTGAGAAATTAGGCCCCTGTTATTTAGGAATTTCTCCAAAATGGATTGCACAATTCTATGGGTTGATCATTTGACTGCATGCAACACCTATACACTCAAGACGAGTCTACAACTAATGTTACACTGCCTTGGACTCTCCACCACAGCTGGGGAACTAGAATTATCTACATGCACTAGCTATTTTCGGTTGATTGATTAGTTAACTGGATGATCACCGAGTTTGATTGAAGTCCCACTGCCTAACTGACCTTCCACTAGTTCCTTCGACAATTAGAACTAGTTTAACTGAAAGCAACCTAAGATAATTGATCTTGATTTCTACAGATTAGCAATCACACATGCTTACTGAACTCTAACTCCTCCTACTCGAATTTACTTACCTAACTAAGTGACAAGAGACATGTCACCTCAGTTAACTACATCCAAGTTGTTTGTTGATGTGGAAATTCAAATTTTCTCAATTTAATCAAGGAAAAATCAAATTGAGAATTTCTTACTGCAATTTTCAACAGGTACAAGGGATGATATAGACCCTTTTTCATGTTAGTATACTTGTTGGTACAACAAATCATGTATCCTTGTATGAACCTAGCTACATGTTCTTGCATCTTGGGTCAATACACATACCTCACCAAGTTGGCCATTTTCTTCTCTACACCAAAGTGCCCTACAACCTTGGAGGTGTGAGCTTCTCTCATAATTTCTAGTCACTCGCCTTTAAGAACACATATCCATCCTGTAGAGTAGCTTGTCCTGAAGATGGTAATTAATTGTATTGTCACCGGCATGCATCTGAATTTGGCTTTGCAACTACTGAAAAACCTCCTTGAAGTCCTTATCCTCTAAATATGCTTCTATGTATGCATCATGGGTGAATGACTCCATGTGCATCATAGTCCCCAAAGTTGTGATCTTTGATGTGGGTGGCCTTGAAAGCATGTCGACCAACTTGTTTGTGTTTCCCTTCTATACTTGATCGCTAAATAAAATTGTTGTAGAAACCTCATCCACTTGTGATGTCTAATCTATTACAGCTTACCATGGGCTTGCAAGTGTTATATCAGTTGGTGATTTGTGTGGATTATTGTTTCTTTTCCCATCAAATAGTATTTCTACTTCTTCATAGTTTGCACTGAATCATATAACAATCTTACCAACTTAACAAGAAATATAACCTCAAAACACAAACTCTAGACAAGAAAACCCCTATTTTGCACAAAAAAAAACGAAAAAAGATTGAGGAGCGTTGGTGTTGCATCTCTCATTTTTTTAGGATTAAAATTCTAACATTTTTCAGCATGATATCGCCAACCAAAAACATGATCATGGAAAGCCTTAAAATTCCAATAATTTCCTACCATGGTGTTAAAGATCAAATATCACGACTCTGAAAAACCTTAAAATTTTGACATTTTTCAACTGTGGAATTAAAACCAAATATCATAAAAAAAAAACACAAACAAACAAACAACTTAAAATTTCAAAAAATTTCAACTGTGGAATTATAAATCAAATATCATGACTAAAAAAACATTAAAAATCAACACCTAAATCAAAGAGTAATTCTACCAAGGACAATTTTTTCTTTAAAAACTACAAATTCAGATGTATATAACTCTTTTGAGATCTTAACCTAAAAAAAGTTAACCCAATTTTAATGAAGCACTAAAATTGCAATATTTTTTAACTATGGCTTATAACATCATAATTGTTGTACACACCAACCTAGATCCATCTTAACTCCAGATCTACCAAGCGCCAAGAGAGATCAAATTTTTTTTCGCTCTAAAAGATATTTGCATCTCAAGAGATTTGATTCATCTCTGCACTTGGTAGATCCAAGGTTCACATGTATCAAGGTTGGTTTAATCGTCCCCTTTAAATAGTTTACATTCCAAGTGAATACCATGAGTTATTTTATTTTTATTGTTATTGTTATTTTGTTACTGTTATTTTTTTTTACCAAGTTAAAATGTTTACATTACATTAAGCTTTTAATTTTATTTTTAAAATTTGTTTTTATTTTTATTTTTATATAATTTGACTTAGTCAAAATGTTTATTATTACATTCACTATAGAGCGCGGCAAACTTTTCAATTTTTTTTTAATTATAAAAAATTTAAGTTAAAATAGAAAGGAAAAAATATTTTACAAAGAACTTTTTCCTTAGAAAAAATTATATAATTTTAAAAACAACTTTAAACCAAACTTTTAAAAATAGACTAAAACACTAATATATGATATATAACCAAAAGAATTAAAAATTAAAAAATACTATTAGTTATAATTATATATAATAAAAAGATATTAAAATTTGAAAATTAACATGATAATTTAAAATCTAAATAATTTAAATGGTAATAATAAAATAAATTCACTCAAGTACAGATTGACCCCAACATGCCCTGGGCATATTTTGATGGGGTTGCACAAGAAGAAGGTTGTGGTGGGGGTGTTATCCTTCACATATCAGAGAGGCACTCATTCAGCCTGATTATGGGGCTAAGGAGGGGAACTAACAACTTTGCAGAACTTTCAGCGATTTTACATATTATCCGTTTTTCTTTGGAGAAGAATTGCCATGCTTTACAATTGTTTGGAGACTCTAAAATAGTTTGCGACTGGTTAAATAAAAGTTCTCATTGATGGTCTTTCTCATTCAGACACATTCTAGATGAAGCATTAAGATTGATATCCAATTTTGACTATTTTTCATGTAAGCACATCTACAAGGAGCGGAACACAGATGTTGACCGTCTTTCCAAAGAAGGCGTGATCTGGGAGCCGGGCATTTGGTTGATCCATGAACAGAATGAAGGAGTACATTATCAGTACCATCATAGGCCATTTATGGACATTATGGACTAAATTCTGGACTCCGATTTCATATTTTTGTACATATTTCCTTTTGCTGATACTGATCTGATATGCTGCCATTTATATGAATGGCATAGTAAATGGTTTTGACTCGACTCTGTTTGGGCTTTACCTCCCTGCGTGGATACAGGTAGTTAGCTATGGTGCTTCTTTGGAAGCTGATAACTATTGATAGAAATATCGGAATATGCACATGCATCTACAAAATGTAATTTCTTTTCTTAATGAAATTACGAATTTTTCCATGAAAAAAAAAATAAACAAATAAAAAAATATTATATATATAATAAAAATAAACAAATTGGAAAAGAATGAAAAACATTAATTACAAAATAAATTTAAAAATAAAACAAACATATTTAAAAAGCAAAAAAATTAAAAGAAGTGTGAGCTTGTTGCATTTCGCTTAGAAGGATATTTAAAACATATTTAAGTTTACGAGGATATTTGAACCACTTATGTTTGAGACATTAAAAGTGAACAGTTTGAGTAATTTGAAGAGAAGATAATAAGAGTTGTAGATTTCTTGGTCAAGATACATAATAGAAGATTCAAGATGTAAAAGGTAAAAGAGATTTAGGCGTGATGTTTTGGGTTGTGCAGTTTTTTCTTTGTTGCCTACCTGTGGATCTCGTAGGTTGCTTGGCTTCATGGATTTGATTAAAACACCTCATTCATTTATTCATTGTGTGTAGGAGAGTAGGAGGGTGATGCTAGCCACACTCCCCACTATCACAGTCAAAGAATGTGTATGGGGAGCAGGGGAGGGAATTGCCCTCCCCCACTCTCTCATAGTTAAAATATGTCCCACTCTCTCATAGTTAAAATATGTGTATGGGGAAGGGGGGCGGCGTGCATCACAGTCCCCACTGGTCTATTGTGGGTGGGCAAAGGGGCAATGTCAAGCATCACCCTCCCGCACTTCCCATTCATATTGCAATTTATTTCAACTTTTGTTTATTTCTTTTTTAACTAATGTCTTTCTTTTAATTTTTTTTACGTTATTTTCATTTTTGTTTTCCAAATTTTTTTTAAGTTTTGAAAAAAATTATTTTATTTTTACTACAATTTGTATCTTATATATTTTTAGAATATAGAAAAATTAAGTATATGTATAGGTGTATTTTTAATTATTTATTTATATTTTTAAAAATGTTTTATTAATTTGCTTTTTTTTACTTTTACTTACTATTTTTTATTTTGAATCTTTTTTTGGTATTTTTTTATTTTATTTTTAGAGATAAAAAAAATTTAACAATATTTTAAAAAATAAAAAAATAAAGGTGAAATTTATTTTTTTTTAGATTCATTTTTCCTCTTTGTTTGCAAGTGGTAGCATAATTGGCAAAAAACATGTTGGCAAACCCTCGTGTATCCAAGTGAACGGAAGTTCAATCCCGTAGACATGTCTCACTAGTTGAACCCAAAAACAAAGATAATGGCTCTCCAACATCATATCTCTCACCTGGTGAATGAACTGTATGCGCTCTAGGGTACAATAGTGGATTTTAAGCTCAGTAGAGACTCTCCTACGGGCCAATACCAACTCCACAAGGATCTGGGCAAGCAGGACATTGATCTCAACAAACCAGACACAAAAAATGACTAAACTTCATGTAGAACACTGATCACTATATGTGTCTTTGCCCCTTTTGCAGTTTTGTAAATCTTATATAATTAGGCCTACATTTAAGTCTACTAGTGTCTTTCTATGGTATGTGGTCACTTTGATCTTTGTTCAATATTGAAAATTGGCAATGTAATCACCTAAGCATTTGTTGCAACTCAACCGAGACTTAATATCAAAAGTACTCATTTTTGTTTAAAAAGAGAACGATAAAAATCACTTTTCCCCTTTAAAAAAAATAATATATTTACAATTTTTTCCTCTTTCTTTTAATGTAAGTTTTTAAAAAATAAATAGTTAATAATCACATAAAAATAATTTAATGTCATTTTTATATTTATCTGCAACTTTATGCTTTTTTATTTTCAATGCTATTAATGGTTGAGACTTTAATGTCAAATAATTCATCATTTTAACCCCAAAAATAAAATAGAAGTTAAACAAATTTGAAAAAGTTTTAAAACCCGGGTATTTAATATAATATATAATATATAGATAAAATTAAATTAAGTCATGTTTTATGGTTGTTCGTAGTTATGATATTTGGCATTTAATGCCATTGTTCTAAAATCTCTGAATTTTAACTCTAACAAATAAAGAAACTGATGTTGTATCACCACTTTTGCATTTCAACGTGTTTTTTCGTGTCTTTCATATTCATGATATTTGGTTTTTAAGGTCATGATCGAAAAACGTCTAAATTTTAACTTTGCAAAAAAATAGAGGTGATGTTGCATCACCACTTTTGCATTTCAACATGGTTTTCATGTGTTTCACAATCGTAATATTTGGTTTTTAATGCCATGCTTAAAAATGTTGTAATGTTAACCCTTAAATGAAAAAAGTGTGATGTTGCATCGCTACTTTTCAAAATCAACATGAAAATCATGATTTGATACGACCAACAAAAAAATGAGAGCTTGGTAAAGTTCTTTTTAAGTTGGTAACATTGTTATAGTGCTCCTTGTCATAGGTGTTAAGAACTTCCCCATGAAATACTTCACAATGGAGCACGCAGACCTTCCTCCATGCATCAAGATTGCTCCCATAACATAGCCACTCGCATTTGCCTCAACTTCCAAGAGTTGTTGCAAGTTCAGTTATGCCATAAATGGTGGTTGACTAATCTTCCTCTTTAGCTCCTCAAAAGGCCCTTTGTTGACCCTTTTCCCACTAGAAACTCTTACCAATTGTTGTTATGACATGGAGTGGTGTTGTTACTATTGAAAATGAGGCTATGAATTTCCTCTCATACTATGTTGCCCCATCAAAACCCCTAGCCTCATAAACATTAGTAGGCATTGGCCATTTCATGTTGGCCTCAGTCTTAATAGGATCTATATTTAGCTCTCCTCCACCTATCACATACCCCAAATACACGAAAGACTATTGTGCAAACTCACACTTCTTGATATTTGCTAGTAGTTAGTGCTTCTTTATTGTTTCCAACACTTAGTCAAATGTGAGATGTGCTCCTCCCAAGTAGCACTGTATACCAATATATCATTCAAATAAACAATAATAAACGAATCTATGGAAGGGCGTAGTATATCATTTATTGACCTCATAAAAGTAGTTGGCACATTGGATAGGCCAAATGGCATGACTAACCACTTGTACCAACATTGCGTGTGTTTGAAGGCAGTTTTCCATGTATCCTCCTCTCCAATTTGAACCTAGTGATATCGACACTTTAAGTCCAGCTTGGTGAAGTATTTTGCATGTTATAATTGATCTAATGGATCATGTATCTTGGGGAGGGGGTATCTATTCGTGAGCATAATTTTATTCAACACCCTGTAATATATAAACATTCACCAAGTTTCATCCTTGTTTGACACAATGATGATTGGTTACCCACATGGTGTTGTACTCGGAAAATGAAACCTTGTTCTGGTGGTTGCATCAATTGTTTCTTCGCCTTACTTGCTTCTATTGCATACTTCCTATACAACCCAATGTTTGGTAGTGGGGAGCCCAACAATATCTGAATATCATGCTCCACTTCCCTCTTGGGTGGTAACCCTTTAGGCTCTTGAAACACATCCTTGTATGCCTATAGAAACTCTTCTAATTGTTGTTTGAGGGTCAAACCACTAGTGTGAGGGCAGAGTATTTGACAACGTGGGGAAGAGCCCTAGATAAGGGAATTTCCATGGGTCTCGTATCTATGCAATAGAGGAGAATATTCCAGAACAAAGGGAAACTTAAAGTAGCCTTGTATCAGTGAATGAGATGATTTAAGTTGGGCATATCTGAAAGATGGAAGCAGTGCAGGATGCAATGCGGGAAGGAGTCCAAATTTTGGATAGATTTGAAAGAACACCTCAAGCACTGATTGGAGGGCAATAAGTAGGTGTTCGTGAAGCCCTAAGTGCAAGACATAAAAAGGAGTATAAGCCTACTAGGAGAGTCGAAATTATTGAACTCAGGGACTACAAATAAGAGAGCCAAAATGATAACCCTATTTCACTATGTAGAGATGGAATTCTGTAGTGAGAGTCTGCAGCCTTTGTGCCCTAAACTTGTATTTGTATAGCAGCAGAGAAAAACAGAAGTGGGCAACCAAAGAGTTGTTCACAAACGGAGTTGTGAATAGCTTATCGAAGACCCTAAGTTTTACAAATATTGAAGGACAAAGGAGGGGCTAGAGGGAAAATTGACTTAACCAACCACATTTAGTGACCTAAAGGAGCATAGTTCATTAATAGAGGCATATTGAGGAGCTGCAAATGGGAAGGCAAGAGGATTTGTTGACTATGTTCAATACACGTGGATTGAAAGGGTTGTGGGGTGCAACAATAACAAGTAGGTCAAGTGTTATATTGTTTAGTGTATGTTGGATAAAGTTGTCATTGATATCAATATGATTGTTGAAGCATGATACATGAACCGGAGATGATGCAAATCCTAGTTAATGCATGTCCCCAATAAAATGAAAACCCTAATTAATGCCCTAATCTTATGGAGCCCACATTATAAACCACAAAAACCACAAACATTATTGAAGTACTCTAGCTTGTAAATGGCAACTTTATCAATTGAAAAAGGTGTGTCCACTATTCTTCATAATGGCCAACGATCTTCTTTAAATATTACTTCACTTGGGATTCAATAATGCTACCACAGAAGATGGTCCAAAGAACACTCCAAAAATATCTTCAAATGCTTGATGGTTGCCTTCAACAGTATATTTTCAAGGCTGGTTCAATATGTGAGTGATCTTAAAGAGTTACTTTCTTCATTGATCAATATTGTTCCTCTTCAAGTCTGAAGCTCAATAATTCTTGAAGTCAAAAAATGCTCCCACACAATCTTCTAGCTCACAGATTTGAACTCATTTTTAATGAACAATACATCACAAATCTAAACTAGCAATCCAGATAAAATTACTCCACAGGTTTGTAAAAAAAGTAATAATAGGTCTAACTAGAGGAAGAGTATTGCCATCGATGACAAAGGGTGAATTTTTTAGAGTTTTCATGGATGTCAATAAAATGGCCCTAATTTAATACCTATATCTAACCATAACCCTAGTCCTAACCTTTTGTCTTAATTCTTTCATGAAACCCTAACTCTAGGTTCACGCATACAAACCCTAACCCTAATCCTTTGTCCCCACTACACATTTGATGGACCACTATTGAAGGTGCCTTTCACTTGATCATAAGGCAACAATCTTTCTTATCTTGGGTTCCATAAGTAAAAAGGAGAGAAAGAGGAGTTTTTGCAGAGAAGGGGGAGTTGGTTGATGCAAACTATGGGCATCTCTCTTGAACCACAATGTCGAAAGAAGGAAAGCATGATGAAAGAAGGAGTTGAAAGAAAATGACAAAAAGGAGCAGCAAGAAGCAACATGATAGGGGTAGCACTTGCTAGGAAGACATTGTCAAGAAAATTAGCCCTTTTGCCATTGATGTCAAAGCGGGAGAAGATGTTGAAAGGGGGAGAGTATTGCCATCAATGACAAAGGGGAAGATCGTTGGATCAAGTTGTCATTGAGGTCAATATGATTGTTGAAGCATGATTATGATTGTTGAAGTATGATACACGAACCCTAGATGATGTAAAACCTAGTTGATGCATGTCCCTGATAAAATACAAAGCCTAGTTGAGGCCCTAATCTTATGGAACCCTAATTATAAACCATAAGCACCACAAACATTATTGAAGTACTCCTACCCCGATATATTCGCATCATATAAATAAATAAATAAATAACCCCAATAACTAGCCCCATATATCATTGATAATAATTACTCTATTTTATTTATACCCTTAATATTAAATCCCTATCCCTAAAGATTGATATCCTAAAATGGAATAGGAAACCCTAAGTATGCTTGAACTAGCATTAAAGATTATGGCAAACCCTAACTGATGTTAATATGATGACTTGCTTATGTTTTATAGTAAGCCTAGGTCCCTAATCCTTGTTCCTATTGCACTTATCCTAGAACCACATAAGCCCTAGCTTCATGATATTCTAGCCTTACACTTCACTATCCAAAAATAAATAAATAAAACATGAAGGAAAAGATGGTGATCAACCAAACAAGAAAATGATAGTTGCATATGAGCATTTCCAAAAGGTTACTTGTACCCTTGTCATGAAACTTGACAACATGAAGAATCACTTAAATATGAGGCTAGTTTGAAACATGTTGACTTAATCAAATGATGCGTTGAAGATTTAAACTCCCAATATGATGCAGGAGCATCAAGGGCATTTTTTTATTTGTAAATATGTTAGAAAGAGAGGGATCAAATAATGTTGATCGTTTACTTAAAAATCCATTGTTGTTGATTGAATCTGGCAATCCTGCGTTCATTTGGTTGACTGATATATGCGCAGAAAGCCTTGGAGCAATCGATTTGTAGAATAGGTGGAAGGGATGTTCAATCTTGAATCGAATTTATTGAGGTCGAATGCAGAAAAACCATTCCGATTCTGTGGTGGATCAGAAGAACTCTGTTTCTGCGCAGAGCCAGAGAACGATGAAGATGATCCAAAGGTCGATGTGTGGATGTTGACAGAGCAAATGGTAAGTTAATGGGTGCGCAATTATTGTTGATTTCCAAAACTGAATGGGTGTGGGAATTAAAATGTAACTGATAGTCCGATCAAGAGAAGGGTGTTGCATTTAAATTTATATATGGGTGTTGGCAATTACACTATGGCGTTCGAGTAAAGGTGTTTCGATTACTGAGTTGTAGTTATTGCCAGCAATCTGAAATTTTATATGGACTATTTTCATGTATTCGTTGTGTGCATGAATAGATTGCGATTCTGGGTATCGCAGGGGTTTTTCCCTGCGTCATTTGGTATCAAAGCCTGGCTCTGTTGAGATTGAAGAATGTTTGTTTTCTGAATGAAGACAGATGGTTTTGTTGAAGAGTTGCAATAGCTCTGGGAGAGGATTCAAGTTTTTTTTAATTTAGTTAATTGCATGTGGTGAATGAATGTCGGATTGTGAAACTGATGAAGATGGCAGCAGAGTTATGCAAGTGCAATTGAGGAAGGAAGCGAGATCAACAGGATCTTGAAAGGTGAGATTGTGTAGTTGATATTTAACTCTGGTTTGAAAACTATTTACGGAATTTAGTTGCAGGCATAATGGAGAAATCTCAGCAGGAAGAAGCAGATCACAGCTTGAGAGCAGTGATGGAAACCAACAGAGGATTCTAGGTGTGTGGCAGAACCCAAAAATTCAACGGAGGGTGAATGAAAAGGACAAGTGTGTTCTTAAGAGTTGCAGGTGAGAAAAGACTGAAGGAGCAGTGAAGAATGCTCGAAAGGTTCCAGCAGAGGACCGGGTGATTACCAAAAGACCAAATCCGGAGTGAGGGATTGGTGAGGTAAGTGGCAGCAGGAGAGGTTATTGTTGCAGAGGCTTGATGCAACTCATGAGTGAGAAACTCATGACGAAGGAAATGACTACTGAAAGTCATAAAGGAGAAAGCAGAGTTTCAGAGGGAAACCACATTAGAATGAGGGAGAAAGATGCTAAGGCAAATGGCATATTGAAGCAGTGGACTAATGAAGAGTACAAGAAAGAGAAAGCTGAGATCACAATTCATCTTGAGTTATTGATGGAGTTGTTGCAGGAAAATATGAAAGGCCAAAGACATGGTTGGCTGATGAGGAAGAGAGTAAAATGGCAGAGGCTACAGCAGAAAAGGGATCGACAGATAAACATGCAGTTAACAGAAGAGCTGAAGAAGCTTGAGCAGATGATAGATGTACAGTTGAGACGGGAAGAACTCAGAGCAGCTGAGTTGGAAGATGAGGTTTCCATTGATGAAATAGAGGAGGAGACAATTGATGATTTCTTGGGTTATTGGGTAGATCCAAACCAGCTGGATAATGTGAACTCTTGTATTTTTGTAGCTGATAATTTTGATGTGGTTACAGGGGTTGAGGAGGATGCACAATCTTGTGAAGTTTTCGCAAGTGTGGAAAGGAGCCTTTTAGGGGATAAGTACTCTGAAGAAAAAAACAGTGATGCTTTTACTGTTGCAGTACAAGAGGAAGTTCATGTGAATGAAGAAGAGGATCAACTGGAAGAGTTGGTATATGAACCGACGGTTCAAATTGTTGTAACTTGTAGTTTCCAAACTAACAAGTTGTGTATGGATGCAGGGATGATACATGACGATGATCAATAGTTTTTATTAAGTGATGGACAGATAATTGAGTTTATTGTAGGAGTTCAGAATCCAAATTATGTTCTGATAACAGATGATGAGATGGTGACAACATAAAGCTTGGCTTCTGAAAGTATTGAAGATTGCACAGAAAGTTTCTTAAAGGATATGACAGGTTTATGGCATGAGTTAAGGGTTCTGGAGCAGAGACTAGAAGCACAGAGGATAAGTGTTCAGAGTATAAAAACAGAGATGAATGGAAATAAAGAGGTTCCAAAACACAGAGGTATTCTCGAAGAAGATGATGTCGAGGAGAGACTAACTGATAGTCCAAAGAATTATTGGGATCGGCATACTGAAGTGCTGGCAGTGGGAAGTAAGGCACTAAGGCCTTAAGATTTGTATTCTAACAAGTGTTTTGTGAATGCCGGTATTGTTGCAGGTACTGGTGAATATTTGCCTCAGTCAACCAGTCAAATGAAGGGAGAAGAGGTTTTCTGTTCCAGAAGACAAGAGGGAATGGATGATTGAGTGGCAGTCATAACAGAAACAAGCAAAGAAACAAGAAGTCAACAAGTGACAGTACAGATAGAGAAATTAAAATTTGAGCAAGCCATCTTAGCTCAGCAGCCAGGAGATTTATTGGACCGAGAGATTGAAAGTATCAGAAGACTGATGACGAAAGAATCCCAGAAGAGACCAACAGTAGTAAGACAAAAGAGAAGCAAGAAAAGAAAGATAGCGAAAGATTGCAAGAGCAAAGCAAGTGGAGCATTATAGCACAAAATATGGAGACCTGGAGAACAACAGCAGATAACAACAGCAACAGAGAAATTAACAAGCAAGGAAATATTACAAAATAAAATTTGGGATCCAGGAGGAAATATCCAGACTGATGACCAGGTGTTCATGAATTTTCTTACATGGGGAGTCTGATGCAGGAGCATCAAGGGCATTTTTTTATTTGTAAATATGTTAGAAAGAGAGGGATCAAATAATGCTGATCGTTTACTTAAAAATCCATTGTTGTTGATTGAGTCTGGCAATCCTGCGTTCATTTGGTTGACTGATATATGCACAGAAAGCCTTGGAGCAATCGATTTGTAGAATAGGTGGAAGGGATGTTCAATCTTGAATCGAATTTATAATGCAGAAAAACCATTCCGATTATGTGGTGGATCAGAAGAACTCTGTTTCTGCGCAGAGCCAGAGAACGATGAAGATGATCCAAAGGTCGATGTGTGGATGTTAACAGAGCGAATGGTAAGTTAATGGGTGCGCAATTATTGTTGATTTCCAAAACTGAATGGGTGTGGGAATTAAAATGTAACTGATAGTCCGATCAAGAGAAGGGTGTTGCATTTAAATTTATATATGGGTGTTGGCAATTACACTATGGCGTTCGAGTAAAGGTGTGTCGATTGCTGAGTTGTAGTTATTGCCAGCAATCTGAAATTTTATATGGACTATTTTGATGTATTCGTTGTGTGCATGAATAGATTGCGATTCTGGGTAGCGTAGGGGTTTTTCCCTGCGTCACAATAGGTTTTTGATAAAGGTTCTAGTTGATGCATATGTATGCTTATGGCGAGGTGATGTTTCACCTGGTAGTCGAGTTACATATAAAACTACGGTGAGGCAATTGGAAGCTTTGATAATATTGTCTGAGGCCATTGCTCGTGTGCACTTGGATTTCTAAGTGTGGTCAATTGATGTTCCTGCAACAGAGAGACTAATAAGCACATTTATTATCAGTGTTGACTCAAATGAGATCGATTTGGCTGATTTTGAAGGTGTTGAGAATAAAAATAATGATAGAGGTATTTGGGACAATAAGAACCAACCAACATAAACAAAGGGCCATCAACCTATAGGCAAGGGAAAAACAATAATATACCACAATATTATGTTGATTAAACTCTTAAAGCAACTCTATATCCTTAAAACAAACTGTAACCCATCTTCCTTATAAATCTATAAAGTAAAAATATATTTGTCATTAATGTATGTTAGATCCCCCATTTTAGTTAGCTCATTAAAAATACTTCACACAAGCTAAAACACTATATATTTGTGATAATGCCACTCCATTTCCACCATAGTAGAAATTACAGAGAACTCGAAAAAGTGTAGATATAATTCACATCTCGTTAACTGGAAACAAAGAGAGAGATACATTTGAAACTTTAGACCTGTACAAGAGTTTCTTCCATACGAAATTGTGGAGATCCTTCATAAATTATTGAATCATTTTGAAGAGTTGTTCTTTGTCGAATACCTGTGAAAGATAAAGTTGTCGTTGACGAGCTAGAGTTCTTTTAGGACATTGAAGGTGATCTTGGAGATATTGTTAGGGCTTGTTGCAAGAAGACGTTGGGAGCCTTGAAGAACTATTGAATCCATATTGAAGATCTAAAGTAGAGGGTTGGAGCCCTAGAGGATATGTGTCCTAAAAAAGATCAGGTTGGAGCTTGTGCCAGAAAATATGGTTGGTGCCCTTGATGATTAGAGTCCTCAAGAAGACCAAGTTGGTACTTGGAAAAGTACAGGTTGTGCCTGATAGATTGAAGATTGGTTTCAGCATCTAGGGTTGGAGCCCTAAACATTATTGTATTTGATATTTTGTAAAGAAGAGGATAGGAGTCCTCATTATTTCCAGTTAATAAAATTATTAACTCTATATTTTTCATTTTGTATTTTGTTTATAAGTGATCTAAACTCGTAAAGTAACAATAGTAAAAGAAATATTGATTCACCCCCCACCCGCGAGTATTTCCAACAGGGTATATTGGTGGTCAAAGGACTAACACCAAGTCCTAGTTTATATTCTTGTTTCAGTGATTGTACGAGGGCCATGATCCCTGGCATGAGATCCCTAAACTATTGTATTATAGTTTGTTAATATAACAAAGAAGGGTTGAAAATTTTAAAAATTGTCATGTGCACTAGATGATTCATTGATGTGTGTAAATTTCGATGTGAAAAGTAGGATTGTTGTGGCATTTGGGTATGTTTGTGTCAAAGATTCTAAGACCAAACCTAGATTCTCTAGTGTTATGGAAATTCAGCATGGTATCAGAGCTACTTTGAATGGGCAATGGACCAAAGTGTGCATAGTGGAAGTATGTGAGCCAATGGAGATCATATAGACTTAAAGGCAGTCTAGATTCAGAGGGAATAACCATATGGAAGCTCGAATATATTCAGGTTCTAATGAGGCATAGACACTATAGAGACAATGAACATTTCTACATGCTACGCTGCAGTGATGGATGTATAGACTAGTGTCGTCAGTGACAATGGTTACTTCCAAGCAATTGAGGTACCTCCCTCACTAAGAAGGAGTGTTGAATTATGTAGATTGGGAGGTACTCCATAAGCCTGGATCAGGGTTTGAGGAGTTTGATGACAAAAGGAGTTTGTGGGAAAAGAAGCAAAGTGAATGGGTTTTAGACCCAAATGGAGTTTAAAATCTGAATAAGAAATAAAAAGAAAATTAAAATGGAAAAAATAAATTCCTAAGTATGAGAGGATCAAAACATCTAAGATCTAGAGGGCTCCAAAGAGGCTTAGGAATATCTATTTAAAGATGCCTAGGAGGAGATCTAAAGGATCAAGGGAGAGGAGCTCACTTGCACAAGGAAGGCTAGTGAAGATGTAGCTCTAAGGAGGTCAAGCTTAAGGGCCAAGGAGAGCTACAAGGAAATGGTCATGAAAGGAAATTCTTCTCAAGAGAGGATTGATTCATGGAGATCGCATTCCTCCAGAAGTCGAGCTGATATGGAGCAAGATAAGGGTCTTTTGTCTCATGTTTAGGATTAATTTCAAGGAGGACATTAATTGAGTTTGTTGGGGGTTTCAATGGGCAAGTATGTGCATCCAAGAAGAGGAAGAACATTGTAGAGAAGGGTCAAAAAGTTTTGGGCTAATTACATAGATGCTCCTAAGATTTAGTTGCAGATCCTATACCCTTATTAGAGGGTTGAAAGACCTTGATTAGCACTATTTAGCCATGTCAAGAGGGTTGGGAAGAAGTTGGTGTAAGGATGCATGCCTTAGAGGGCCAACACAACTGATATGAAGGCTAGAAGAGGGGTGTCACAAGTTTTTGGTAACCCTAGATTTGGGGCTACGTAAATTCATAGCAAGCCTAGAAGACCAGTGACCCAAATGCCCAAAACCATCGTTGCTTAGATTTTAAGTGACTGTGTTCTCAAGGAGAGGATTGCATAGGTTGGAAGGTTGTCTAGGAGGTGTTGGAAAACTGTTTTGACAAGCCCTAGTTAGGGCATATTCCTAGCATGTTTAGTCCAAAGGGGGTGCCTTAAGTTTGCTCTAGGTCTGTGTAGAAAAGAAGGGTTGAAACCCTTAGATGGAGAATTATCTCCACAACCTAGGCCACAGATCAATGATTGACTTGTAGAGGTATATGTGGGGATAATATATCCTGAAGGTGGCCAGAATCTAAACACAAGACTGAGTAGAAGAAAGGTGTCATGTGTAGAGTGGACTATCATGAAGAGGAGCAGAATGTTGGAAGACTTTAGAGAGTTGTTCAAAGGTTTGAATAACATATCTTAAGTGTGCCCTGGATCTAAGGTATGAGGGTTAAACCACTAGTGTGAGGGAAAAGTATTTGACATCGTGAACAGCCCTAGATGAGGTCAGTTCCATGGGTCCCAGATCTGTGCAATATAGGAGCATATTACAGAACAGAGGGAAACTTGAAGTAGCCCTAGATCAGTCAAGGAGATTACTAGAGTTGGGTAGATCTAAAAGATGGAAACAATGTAGGAAGGAGTCCGGATTTTGAAAATATTTGGAACGATATTGATTTGAATGTTTGGAAAACTTGTTAATGCTATGCAAACTCCCTCATCAATATTAAAAAAAAATTGTTTAGGATCATCTCAAAATAACCAAAATGTGAAGGATTATGTGTCAAGTATTGAGTGTCTTTTATGAGAAATTTAAGATGTTAAATAACTATTTAAAACACACATACAACAAGTAAAATGCAGAGAAGTAAAACACAACAAAATGATAACACAAAGTTGATAAAGGAGTTCACCCCTCTTAAGATACATCTCCTTGGACCTGCTTCAATGGCTAGGACCTCTTTGGATTAATGGTCAATTCTCTAATTACATGCACCTGCAATGCTCCAATGGTTTTGCAACTTGCTCCATTGGGTTCAGAAGACCCAAAAACCCCAAAAAAGACTTTCCAAGCTTTGCAATTGGACTTCAGCTGATCTAGGCTTGACCTCCTCTCCTGGTGGCCCTAAGCCTCCTTAAACTTCAACGTAGTAAAATCACATACATAAGTGTGTTTCTACCTCTGCAACCTATTCCATTGCATTAAGAGCATCCAAATCATCTAGGAATGACTCTTTTTGAGCCAAAATTGGTAGAAAATTGAAGAAGTTATGGTCTCTTCAGTCTTCCCTAGGAAAACTCCCTCAAATCTAGAGAAACTCTAATTAACCCCGCCAAATTTGGAGTAGTGACGGATTTAGCGAACCTGCCAAAAATACTGCCAATTCAATCCGTAGTTTAATTAAAGGTTAATCATGGATTAATTAATGTTAAAATCCACTTAGTGCTTAATGGCGCAGTTAGCGTTAAGCATCGGTTAGCGGTTTCACAGTGTTGGTCACATGTGGAGGTTAAAGTTAGTGCCCACCTCCAAAAACTTTGGCGCATTAACATTTAAATATAACTTCAAATGCATATAGGTTAAGACTTGTGGTGTGGCATAGTGGTAATGCGTTAAGCTTGTGTGGGTGAGGTCACAAGTTTGATTCCCCAACCTGCCAACTATAATTTTACCCGACCTTGAAGAGGGCGTGTGGCGGCCTCCGGGCTTGCCATGTGTTAGCCTCTCATTGGTCCACCAAAATTCCTTTGACCAATCTGATGCCGACACTTGTCACATCCCAATTGAGCCACCTGTGTGAATATTCTAGGAATATTCTAAGGAATATTTTGGGAATATTCCAAAAAATATTATGGGAATATTCCAAAAAATATTCCTTGGAATATTCTTTTTGATGATTATGTTGTATGGATGTCTAGTCAGCATCCCAGTCAGCCCGTACCCAAAATTTCCCTGTTTGACAAAACAAACAACAAGCTCTATCTTTCTCATATGAACTCTGTTTTGAATGAAACAAGTTGCATTGGGATCGTATCGCTGAGAAGGACGTGGTTGTTAAGGTTTTAAGCGATTGTGGACACTTTTGATTTTTGAGCA